>PVIH01009413.1:14829-34446 GCA_004025045.1 Sigmodon hispidus | reverse complement strand
ATGTGGGTGCTGGGAATCGAACCCGGGTCCTCGGGAAGAACAGCCGGTGCTCTTAACCGCTGAGCCATCTCTCCAGCCCCGAGAAAAGGTTTTCATGTGACAATTAACACAACAAAACTTTACACATGACTACATAGAAACTCCCTTGCAAAGTACATCTTTAGCAAAGTACTAGTGGTCTTTACTATAAGATGGTTTCTTATTCAGGAAGAATTTGAAATAAGTATAAAAATGGGTTCTATTAATTGAGAATGCAAGGTACCTGAGACCTCTTTCATAAGGATGGGTTCTAGTCACTGGAACACAAAGTTCAGGATTTGGGGGATTTGGATGAAAGTTGTTTCATAGAATAGGAAAAGATGACCAAGTTGTTAGACAACATCCATTCCAGCCTTCCTGGTAAACAGACATTTTCTTCCCTTGAAGAAAAAAACCCTGTGTGTTTAACAGTTCTGATTTTTCTAATGCTTTCTTTTCTTTTTTCTTTTTTTTTCTTTTTTTAGAAAGGGAAAGCTTTTATTTCATCTTCATCTTTTTTTTGTGTATATTATGTATACACAATAAATAAATCATAATAAATAAATCTAATAAAATTATACATTTTTTAGATTTATTTATTATGTATATTATGTATACAGTATATTATTTATTATGTATACAGTATACAGAAGAGGGTACCAGATATCATAGATGGTTGTGAGCCAGAGATCTGCAGGTTTGTCTTCCTGTGGTTGCTGGGAATTGAACTCAGGACCTCTGGAAGAGCAGTCAGTGCTCTTAACCTCTGAGCCATCTTTATAAGCTGTGCCTCCTAGAGGTTTCCTTATTTTGGCTCGATGTTTGAAAAAGTGTCAGTCTATCATGGCAGCAGAGCAGGGCCTATCAGAAAGCAGAGGGGATACAAGATAGGGCCTGGGCAAGCTACAGGCAAGGACATGCCCAATTCTTAACCTGCTCTAAATAACCCCACCCTCACATTCACCACCTCCCCTAATGCTGTCATATTTCAGTTCATCAAAGGATTAACCCACTTATTTGATCAGAGACCTCTAACTCTTAATCATCTTTGGGATTGCCATCGCAGATACCCAGAGTATACTTTACTAACCCAGGCATTTATTAGTCTAGTTGCTAACAAGATTAGCCACTACAGGGGAAATATATACTATTTTTTTCAGACATTCTAGTTTTTCATTTGTGGGCTGTACTTAGAGTTTGCTCACTTTTCAGTATCAGATACTGTATATTTTCAATATAATTTGCCTATCAGGCTGAGAAGTTGAAGATAACATAGCCTTGTTATTGTCGTTTATTTATTAATTCTTGGCTTTGGTATCTTTAATTCTCCCCAGCTGTTTGTTTCACATCTTCCTTTTTGTTATTTTATAGTTTTGCTATTTATATTTAATTGGAATTGAATTTCTTAGCTGTCCTATGAGGTTTAAATCCACCTTAAGTCCTCTGCTCATTAATGGAAAAGAGTTAGCCAAACCCCTTCCTTCTCCCTCTATTTATAAGAGAAAAGATAAAAAGGAGCATAGTGGTACAAGACTGTGGTCCTAGCAGTTGGAAGGTAGAGGCAGGAAGAACAGAAGTTCAAAATCGTCCTCTGCTACAGAGTGAATCGGCCACCAGCCTGGGCTTCAGGAGTCCCTGTCTCAGACCAAATGGCAGCACTCATTTCTTGTTGTTCCTTTTAAGAAGTTAGAATTATCTCCAGGGATTTTTCTAACTTAATGCTTCCTGTGTATAGGAGGCTTACCTAAAGGATATTCTTTCTACCATGTCATTTTTAATACAGTACACCTTCCTATAAGTGTAAATGCCCTTGCTGCCTAGTTGAATCATATCTGCATGCCTTCTTGGTGTACTAAATAGAATTTTTTGTCTTTTTTTTCATCTTCTCTCGTATTTCCCTTCCCCCACGCTTCATAGGCCCTCCCCACTACTTCCCCTTTGCCTCCCACCCACCCACTCCTTCATTACTCTGAATAGAATTGTAATCAACTTCCCCAACACTGCCTACTAAACAAAACATATTTTCTTCATTTCACTATGTACAAAATCCTTATATGTGTAAAAATAGTCTATCTGTGTAAGTAGTTTCTTACCCAGACAACACTTTTTTTTCCCCCTCCCCAGGACAACACTTTTTATCTGTGTGTACGATGCGTGTGTGCTCAGGTCTGTGCATGCTGATGCACACTTGTGGAGCTCAGACAGCACCCTCAAGGGTAGTCCTCAGCTTCTACCTTGTTTGAAATGGGGTCTCATGTCTTTTTCAACTGCATATGGCAGCCTAGTTAACCTGCAAACTTCCTGGGCATTCTCCTGTCCCCACCCCTCATCTCCCTTAAGGAATGCTGGGATTAAAGTATCTTCTTAAGAGAAATTTATTCTTCTGTTTAGGTTTTAGCATCAGTTTATCAATTCCCTAAAACAAACTGATGAGATTCACATTGGAATTTAATTGAATTTATAGATGAATTTAGAACGACTTGACATATTTACAATGTAAAAAAATCTCTTTGTTACTCTAGCCTAACATTCAGAACATTTATTTGGCTAACCCTCTGGTATTTTAAAATTGTTTTTACCATTGAAAAGTACAGCCTATTATTTCTGATGTAGACAAGTATATTGGAGTTGGTGTACTGATGCTGTGTTTTAGCTTTGATGAGTGCTAAATTTCAGTGTTACTGATGTCCTTGGGTTCTGTGTCCAGATATAAATGTGGCATGGTAGTTCCCCTCCTCTTCCTTGTCTTTCTCATTCCCTTTTGGTAGCATGGATAGGTTTCCCAGTCTGTGTTTCATAGTAATTGACAGGCCTTTTTTATCTTCTTTCAACTGAAAATCTAAAGCTGCTCAATTAAGTGTCATGCTTGCCATGAGCTTTCTTCTAGCTTGTTTCTACCAGAAATCTCCTTTAATTGTTCATTTAAATCTTTATTTTTTAGGTGGTCTATAATGAATTATACTAAATTATTGATATTAGCTAGCAGCTATGGTGCACTTAGGAACTTGCAGTAGGATCATTGTGTTGGAAGCCTGCCTGAGCTACATAATAAGAATGTCTCAAAAGCTAAAGCAAATACATAGACATTGATTTATTGATGCCCATTTTTGCATTGTTATTCAACAAATAATTTAATCAGATATGTATACTATAAGTGAGTGTGTGGGTGACAAAATGAAGGCAGCGTGAAGGAGGAACCTAGCTGCTCATAGAAAAGACAGTTTTGGCATTGGGGGTGGGAGAAGATATCACCAACACGAGATATCAGGGATGAGATACTAGGCTAGCATCTGACTTCATTTTTTTCTGATAATTAAAACTATCTTTTCTGGGGAAGTCATTGAGTAAGGCCCTGAGCAATAAGTGCATTTAAAAAAAAAAATTACTAGCTTTTAGAACTGACTATCTGCCTAGGATATAGTTGCGAAGATTGGGCTGTGATGGACTTCAGTGAGGAACAGAGTTCAAGAGGCAAACTGAATCATCCTTCAGACAAAGGATTTATTAGAATGGGACAGAGACTGGTTTGAAGTAAAAGGCTTGGAGCACCCAGGAAGAGCAGAGCCAGTTCTTTTCAGGTTCCTTGTGAGAGAGCAAGGTATGAAGAGGTAGTTTGCTGAGTGGAAATGGGTCCAGGATCACATGACCTAACTGGACTAAGATGCCGTTTTTCTTGTATTTCTGGCTGGGGCAGGTGTTTGGAAAGTTCAAGAACAATGAGCCTACTTAGTGACAAAGATCACCTGTGCTGCCTGTAATCTTTCTCTGTAATCTTCTCAGCATCAGGAAAGGCCTGTTCGAGATGGGGTCAGAGAGAGTTCCTGTATATGTGTTATGACATCTGTTTAAACTTTCCTACTTTTAAGCTTTCTATAGCACATACAGGAGTAGGTCAAGAGAAATACCTCTGGGTTCTCAAATGATCCATGGAGCAAATACATCTTTGATCGGCACATGCTCCATCCAGCAAACCAAATACAGGTAAAAGTGAGGCTCACCCAAGCAAGCATCAGCAGACTAAGATGTGCTACCATAGAGGACAGTGAGTCATCCTGCACAGGTGGACCTGCTTACTCTCTGATGCAGTTACCCTAGGTTCTCTCCACCCTTTACTCCCAGGTTCCTTTGGCCTTCTTTCCATACTCCAGATTTGCCTTCTTGACTTTCTCCTGGCTTGGTGAGAGAAACATGTTTTTCTAGCAGTGCTGGAAAACTTGTCGTGTGCTGTACAAAGTGAGACCTTAATTTGAATATCTAAAATGACTTGATCCTGCTCTCGATTGGAATTGTGGTTTCAGTATTGAATTCCAAGTTGATTTTATTACTTTAGAAATACGAAGGGACTTCTCTGCTGTCCTCTAGTTTCTACTCTGCTCACTGAGAAATCTGTCTGAAGCTATTCTTATTTCTTTTTATTGCTGTTTTCTTTCTCTCTGCAAGCATAAAGGGTCTTTGCCTTCATCATTTATAAGTTTTACAATGTACTATTAATGTATATGCATTGTACCTATTCAGATTGGAAATTCATATCATTAAAATTGGGAAAGTTTTTTATTTTATTTCTTTGAACATTTTTCTTATAACACCCTTTGCTAGTCTATCATCTTTTTTGTTTAAGGTTATTAATAATTTTGGTCAGTTTTTATTTTTCTAAAAATTCATTCCCCTGTAAGTCATTTGTGTATGTGTTTTATGTGACTTTCATGATGAATGAATGATGTTTTCTGCTGATCTTAATTCCAGCTTAACTTTAAGAGACTGGACAGCTGGCTGAAAGTTTTGTGCGTACAGGTGGACTTGCAGGCTCTGAACTCAGTGATAAATCTAATCTGAAAGGCATGGTATAGAGCTTGCTAAAGTTTTCTTTAATTTGTCCATTCAGCCTCAGACAGTGACCCATCAGATGTACAAGTAAGCAGATACAGTGAAAGGTGGTAAAAGATTGAAATTTTTCCTTCCAAATTTACAAATTAGTTGACTTGTTCTTCGAAAGAATTACAATTGCTGAGGAGGGAGACAGAAGCAGGAGGGTGTTGCTCTAGTTTAGACTTGTTTTAGCTTGGATTTGTTTTCCAGTCTGTCTTTATAGTTGCTTGTGAGTTAGGATTTGTTTTGTTTTGTCTCTTTCCTGTTGCAAAGAGGAATGTACTTAAAAGTTAAACCTTACTCATGGTTATCCATGGTTTTGTCAATAGTTACTTCAAATAATTCTGCCACTTTATCGCAAGCTTTGTGCTTACCACACCTGATGTTTCTCTTATTTACCAGCTGGATTAGTCAGGGTTCTCTAGAGGAACTTATAGAATGGAGTGTGTGTGTATGTGTGTGTGTGTGTGTGTGTGTATGTGTGTATGTGTGCACATATATATGTTCATATATTATGCATAATATAATATATATGATGGTTTACAGGCTGTGGTCCAGCTAATTCAAAAGTGACTGTCTACCAATGGAAGATTAAAAATCCAGTAGATGTTCAGTCTATGAGGCTAGATACTTCATTTGATCTTCCATATATACTATAATTTCAAAGAAGGAGGCTCTACTGCTACTGAAGAAATGGACTTGCCCAGCAAGAGCAAGCAGGCAAAGAGAGGCTTTCTTCTTCTGTGTCCTTTTTATAGGCTACCAGCAGAAGGTATGGTCTAGATTAGAGATTTATCTTCTTACCTCAAAGATTCAGATTAGCAATGATTCTTTCTCCTTCAAATGATTTTAATTAAACAACAATTCTTCATAGGTGTGCCCAGCAATTTGGGTTTTAGATAATTCCAGATGTAGTCCATTTGACAACCAAGAATAATCATCACAACAGTCTTCTGTTGCATCCAGTTTTCTTCTTTAGATTTGTAAACTATACATGCCATCTTTATTCATGTAACAGTGGCTTCTAATCCATAGTTATGGTGGGGTTGGTTTTTTTGTTTTTTGGGGTTTTTGTTGGTTTTTTTTTGTTTTGGTTTTTTGGGTTTTGTCTCTACAGGAGTCTTAGAACAACACACAGATCAGCTGGCCTGCTGTTGTTCTCCTTGGCTTCTCCCTCAGAACTAAGCACTACTACCCCTAACCCTTATTCCACCACCAGTGATTATCATCTCTAGTTTTTATTTTAGATTGTTACAGTTAATTTTAACATTGTTCTATTTGAAGAAACATCTTTTCTGGCATTTTTACTCTCTTTTTACACATTCACTTACTATAGTTAACTTTCAAAATAGTACAGTGTCATGATTCTAAAAAGTAAATTTGTGGGTTTTTTTTTTTAAGCATAGAAGGATACAATAAGTTCTCAGAGTTCTAATCCCCAAAGCAATTGTATATAACCTTTTTGGTTTGGTATATGTGTGATATACATGTGGGTGTATGCACATGTGTATGCAAGTGTGTGTTCATCTGTACATATACATGCACAGATGGAGGCCAGACACTAATGAACATCTTCCTCAGTTGAGCTTCATCTTTTTTTATTGAGACATGGTCTCTCACTGAACCTGGAACTCATTGGTTAGCTAGACTGCATGACCAGCAAGCTCCAGAGTTCAGTCTGTCTTTATCCAACATTCTACCTCTATTCCTGGAGTTTCAGACACTGAGGAGCAAACCTTATGTTCTCTTTTCCAACTGAACATTCTCCCCAGACCTGTTTATTCTATGTATTTGTTTGTTTATAGTGCTCTCATCCTGTTATATATTGATTTATCAGTTTAAGACTGTTAACCAGCCACATACCCCCAGAGAGAATTTGTCTGTGTTATACAATTACCAACTTAACCTTACCCATCTTTTCAATACAATCTTTAGCTTTCAGTTAAGTTAATAAAAGCATCTCCTGAGGATTATGTAAATATTGTTTTCCCACTGTGTTGATCATTTTATATATATGTATACACACACACACACACATATATATATATCTTTCCTAACTAATGTTGCCCAATTCCTTCATTTGTCTGGTCTCTCTGGACTGATGTAGCATGTGAAGATGTTGCCTGATATTTCCAGTTGTTGAGCCTTTTCAGGGATCTAATGTGTTCACAGTTGTCAGAATCCTTGTCTTAGTAATTTCTTCTGTCCTACTAAAGTTAGTTACCTTATATCTATTTCTCACTTAGTAAAAGTTTTATCTTTTGCTGTGTTCACTTTATTCTTTATCCTATCTACATGTAACCCTCATTCTTTTAGCTGTATTTCGGGAAAGATTTAAAAAAAAAAAAAAAAAAAAAAAGAGGAGATAAAGGTGTATAGTCAGCCTTCCATATTAAACTGAAGACTAGAATACCCCTGCAGCCCTGTACCTTGAGGTAACTATAGGTTAGTAAGGCATTACACAATCTCTCTCTGAATTTTTTTTGCTCCTCCTTATGAAACATCTCTTTTAAGGTGCAATTAGATCTTTCTACAATTGTTTGTCCTATAGGATTGTGTGTTACATCTGTAATGTGCTTTATATTATAATATCCAAAAATCTACTTCATCCTTTGGGAAACATATGCTGGAGCATTGTCAGTCTTAATTTGTACAGCTATTCCTATAGTGACCATGACTTCCAAAAGGTGTGTAATTACAGAATCAGCCCTTTCAGAGCTCAGAAAGCAATTTATCATTCTTAGACTTCAAGTCTTCCATCAGTCTAATATTTTGTATTTAGTATAGGTAGCAGACCATTTTTTGACATATAAAATATCTAATTAAGCCAAGAAGTAACAGGACTTGTGAGTGTGAAGCTCTCAAAAATATAATTATGCAAATATCCTCGATTGTAGCAGCAAAACCAAGTTCTAAATTCTTGGGAAGTATTGTCTGCCATTTTTGAAGTAATTATTATTAAGATTACATAGTGAGAATTATTATTACCTCAGACTGGATAGAATGGTGATATTTGGCCAGCAGATGTCAAAGGCATCACTCCCATTAGTCAGGGCTTGCTGACTCAGACTTTCAGGTTTGGCCTGCTATGAATATAGTCTAACAAAAGGCAAACTCTCACAAAATCAGGGCAGATTACTACAACCACAGTGAACAACACACTGAGAGAAGCTGCTTGCCTTTGCTGCACAAGTAGGTTTTGTGGCTCAGGTTAGCCATAGAAAGGGCCGCTGCTGAGTTGGCACTAGTGTGTGCTCAAAAAAACAAGCTGCAGAGTTACCGTTAGTCTGCTCCTCCAGACAGAAAATACCTCCTTTTTAAAAGCAGCTGTAGATTGGATTTTAATCTGCTGTGGAACCTATAGGCTCTAAGACCAAAGCCCCTCAGGACCATGTAAGCAGCCCTTGGCCTCTGTCAAGGGTACCAGCAAAGCTTCCATACTAATTCCCTTCTGCAGGGTCAGGTGGGCAAGCCACATTGGCACCAGGTAAACTAGGTATTATCAGTAGCAACTGATTATATTAAAAGATTAATAATGTGAAACATTCCCTGATACAAAAATTGAACCACAGGAAAATTCCTGGAAAGTTGAAGTGGCCCACGTGGCAGTAATGGGTCAGATCCTCTCTCCAAGGAAACCAACAGGAAGGGAGACAGCGTGCACCCAGCCTTAGACTGGTCTGGTCATGCCTCATACCTGGGTCTTCAAGACTTAAAAGCCACACCAAGGTGAATAGTGCCTGATTCCCACTAAATAACATAGTACTAGTATTTTGTCTCCAGCAACTTGATTTTTCAGCTTCTAATGCATTTGCTTCTCAGGAACTTTTAGAATTCCTCTTTGTAATTCTGTAAATTTCACAATCATTATATGCATTCTTTAGTCTTTTTGGAACTTAAATTAGACTTTGTGAGTCTTACTTTGTCCTGTAATCTGTGTCTGTCATAACTTCTATTTGTCTCTGTGTGATGTGATCTAATCTGGATAATTTTTAGATATATATTTTTCTGCTTACATAGCTGTGTCTTATTTACAATTCTTTCACTGGAGGTTTTTAATTCCTACAATTTTATTTTAATAATTATATTTTATTTGTCCTTTTAGCCTCCCATTCATTTCTGATAGTTTATTACTCCCTTCATGTAGCACACCATGAAGAACTCTAGTGCCTGCAATCCTTGGGAATAAAATTATGTTGTTTTTGCTGACTCACAGTGTCTGCCTCTTCATATATACATTCATCTTTATGAGCTCTTTGCTTGTTAGCATGTGTGAATTCTGGAAGCCAGTGATGGAGAAAACTTACATTCACACAGCATGTACTCCACCTCTACTGGTAGGTAGGTATAAATAGTGTTGGGGCATTGCCATTTTGAAAGTACCTCACTCCTCTCTTGGGGGTTTCCGCATAGGAGTTGGGAAGTCGAATGACCTTCCAACCCACTCTGCCTACTAGCTCAAAGCCCAGTATTCTGACAGCGGGACCACTCTGAAGGGTGTCTCCCCTCATTGCATCCCTGCGAACACCTCTCATTGTCCTAGTTTTCCACTCTATTGCTTGTGCTCTCTTCTCCCATTTCCTGTAAGGCCATTAGTGATTTTAATGTATATCTCAGCCAGAAGTAGAAATTTCTTCCAATTTTCAGGATCTAATATGCAATTACTTATAATAAGTTTTACCTTGAGAGAAATAATATAGAATGAGTTTGCTTCCTTAGGTTGCCTAGGGTTTTTAAGTATTAAAAATATTTAATTTCTAAAAGCTAGTCCTTAATTAGGAATTGAATGAGAAGGATGCTCTTGGAGGAATGTGGGGGGAAACAGACTAAAAGGTATTAATGTAGAAAATAGGAAAGGTTCTAATTTGGGGGAAAATAGTGTTACCAAACAAATCTTATGTAGCCTTAAACTGAAACTGTCTTTTAAAAGCATGTGCCTTAAAACTTGGGAAAGTTCCTAAATATTTTATAACTTTTCAGAGAAAAGAAAAATGCTATTATGGTGTGTGGTTCATGTATATTTTATAATCTACCGTAATGTTTTTTGAAATTCTTGAAAATTAGTCAACCATGAAAATTCCATGGCAACTAAATTATAAATTCTTTGGAAAAATATACCTTAACCAATCATTGTATTAAATAGTTTTTGTGTGTTTTTCCACTTGTATGTGAAAACACAAACTTTCAAAAAACCAACAAGCAGTTGGGAAATGTAATAGGTGAAATCACTTGCCAAACAAACTGAGTAATCTTAGTTCAGTTCCCAGTCCCCCGATATAAAGGTGGAAGAGAGCTGCTCCTACACAGAGTTGTCCTCTGATGGCCACACATTGGCCCGCTCACTAAGAACCTCAGAGGCAAGTCTCACCCACCATATATATATGAGATAGATGAGAGAATCCAAGACATTGAAGACATGATAGAAGAAATGGGTGTTGTTTTTTTTGCACGTGACTCGTGAATGGAATCTCAACACTGGGAATATCACACTAGAGTTTAATAGCAGGACAGCAGGCAGAGATTCAGGGACGAAAGGGAGCAAGGAGGGGGGCTTGTGTGAGCACTTTCTTTTTTTTTTTCTTCTTTTTTTCTTTTTCTGTATACTTTATTATTATTATTATTATTATTATTATTATTAACAAAGAAGTCATGCTTTCTATCCCTGTATATCATTATTCAAAGTCCCTTCCCCCTCCCACCACATCAGGTCATTTTTTCTTCTCCACAACTCCCCATCCCCTCCCTGGGCAGGCAGCAGACAGTCCCATGGTCCCACTGACCCAATATTGCTTAGTTCAGTCTCCACTCCTGGCAGATCCAGCTTTCTCCCCCCCCTCCCTCAAGAGTGAGTCAGGTGTTCCTCTAGGGGAAGTGAGATCCAAAGGGTCAGTCCAGGGTGTTTCTGATCCCAAGCTGTTCAGTGGTTGTGATTTGCAGCTTGGGTGTTCTTTGCTTTTTGTTTAAAGTCCACTAATAAGTGAGTACATTCCCTGCTTATTTTTATGGGTTTTTGATGCCTTACTCAGGGGGATATTCTCCAAATCCATCCATTTGCCTGTGAATTTTAGGATATCATTTTTTTCTTACTGCTGAGTAGTACTCCATTGTGTAGATGTACCACAGTTTGTTAATCCATTCTTCAGTTGAGGGACATCTAGGTTGTTTCCAGGTTCTTGCTATTATAAACAATGCTGCTATGAACATAGTTGAGCTAATGCCTTTGGAGTATGACTGTGCATCTTTAGGGTATACACCCAGAAGTGGCATTGCTGGATCCTTGGGGAGATTGATTCTCAATTTTCTGAGAAACTGCCATACTGCGTTCCAAAGTGGCTGAACAAGCTTACACTCCCACCAACAATGGAGGAGTGTTCCCCTTGCATATGAGCACTTTCTTTAAGAGGGCGGGTGGGCCCATGTTTGCAAGCCACACCCAGGGACATAGTTGCAACTCTGTTACATTTCAGGTGAATGCCGGCCTTGGGAATGCTTACAATGGGTACCTAAGTCAAAGCAAGCGTTAAATCTGAAATGATGGTACTAAACATCCAGGAAATCTGAGACACTATTAAAAGACCAAATCTAAGAAGAATCCAAGTAGATGAAGAAAAAATCCAAGTGAAAGGAACAAAATATTTTCAACAAAGTCATGGAAAATTTCCCTAACCTGAAGAAGGAGATACCTATCAAGGTATAAGAAGAATACAGAACACAAAATAAACTGGACCAGCTGACACATAACTAGATATATAAAACGGAGAGTATTAAAAGCTGCAAAAGAAAAAGACTAAATAAAATATAAAAGCAGATTTATTAGAATAACACTGGATTTCTCAATGGAGACTCTAAAAGCCAGAAGTGTTCAGACAGATGTGATCAGACTCTTAAGAGAAACAGATGCCAGCCCAGACTGCTATATCCAGCAAAACTTTGAATCACCATACATAGAGAAAATAAGCATTTCGTGATAAAATTAAATTTAAGCAATATATACCTACAAATCCAGCCCTATAGAAGGTGCTAGAAGGTGAAATGCAACCCAGAGAAACTAACCACAACCAAGAAAACAAGAAATAAATAATCCCAGACCAGCAAATCAAAAAGGGGAAGACACACCACCAAAATAACAAGAGTCTGAATAAACATTGCTCATTGGTGTCTCTCAATATCAGTGGTCTCAATTTTTCAGCAAAAAAGACAAAGATTAACAGTATGGATGTTGCGGGAACCAGAGCAGCTTGGCTACACTTTTGCCATGACAGTCTTGATAGAAACCAGCTAAAAGATAGGCCTGAACTTCAGTTTATTGGCAGGCACCACCTGGTCCCCCAAAAGCCATAAAACAGGGACCACCCAGGAACAAGCCAATCAGCATTCCAGTAGAAAATAACTAATGTTCCAAACATTATAGATATCACCAGGTATCTTGTAGCACAGCACACACCTATTTCCCTTTATTAAAGATACTCCTGGACAAATGTCAGCCAATCAAAGTTCCAAATCTTGGAAATACCCCCAACTCCAACCTCTACTACTATAAAAACCCCACCCTGCCCAGGCTGGCCACTCTTCTCTAACCACTACATTGGACAGGCAGAGAGTCCAAGCTTAAGCCTGAAAAAAAAAAAGGCTCTTTGCTTTTACAGATTTCAGACTTCCTGGTGGTGTTTTTGAGGACCTCCAATCTGGGCATAACATGTGAAATCAGTGTCCATTTTGTGTTGCATTTAAGAAACACACCTTAATATCACCTCAGGATAAAAGGATGAAACGATATTCCAAGCCAATGGACCTAAGAAGCAAGCTAGTGTGGCCATTTAATATCTGACAAAATAGACATCAAGCCAAAACTAATCAGAAGAGATGAGTGATAAGTTCCCCAGTTGATAGATTGCCACTTCCACTGCTAATGCAATCAGCCAATTAAGCCAAATCAATAAATCCAGGTTTAATGAACAATCTCCGTGACCCCTAGAAAGGCAGGAGCAGAGTCACATGGCAAATATGGCTACAAGGCCCTTAAGTAACCTGTAGCCCCAAGGAGGGGCTGGCTTTTGACAGAGTTCCTCAGGGACAGCAGTCTGGAACAGAAGGGCAGCTCTAGCGGAGGGGCTGCTGTTTGGCAGTCTTTGAGGAGGCAGAGTCTGGGGAGAGAGAGATTGAGCTTCTCAATGGACACTACAGACACATCAAAGGAAAATCCACCAAGAAGACATTGCAGCTTTAACATTTGTGCACCAAACACATGGACACCCACGTTCATAAAAGAAACTACTACAGCTTAAATCACATACTGACACACACACCCCCACCCCACCCCCGCCGCTGCACTCCTAGTGGGAGACTTTGATACCCAGCTCCTGCCAATAGACAGGTCAACAGACAAAAGCGAAACAAAAATGCTAAAACTTACTGACTTTATAAACCAAATGTATCTAACAGATATTTATAGAATAGTTCACCCAACCACAAAGAATATTACCTCTCAGTACCTCATGGAACTTTCACAAATTGACTACATAGTTGGACACAAAGCAAGTCTCAGAAGATTCAAGAAAATTGAAATAACATTCTATAGCATTCTATCTGACCACTGTCATCACTCTAGAGGCAGAATGAAGCCAATAAATGAAGCAGGCTATACTCCCATGCACTAACCACCTTTATTCAGAGCCTCAGAAAATTTATACTCTGAGGGTTAAGAAAGGTCACATAAACTATGCAGTGGTGACATATTGACATATGCCTTTAATTCTAGCATTCAGAAGGCAGAAGCAGGTGGATCTCGAGTTCAAGGCCAATCTGGTCTATAGAGCAAGTGTCAGGACAGCTAGATCTATTCAGAAAAATTTTGTCTCAAAAAAGGAAAAAAAAAAAGTAGGGAAAGAATATATTTTAAAAAGAAAAGGTTCACATGAGTAATTTCTAATGAGTTGTACAAGGGTAAACTGCATGTGGCAAAACCATGTTTTTTTCATAGAGCCATTTAAAGGATATTTAATCATCTAATTGAATAACAACAGCATGCAATAATGAGCTATCTGCAGTAAACTCACTTCTATCTGCCACATCTGGGAGGAGCACAAAAACACATACCAGAACAAATTTCTTGTTTTTGAGAAACAAGTCACAAAACTCTTGTTTTCTTGGAGTTTTCTCAATCTTTCCTGGACTGTGTTCTGACAGACCACAACAAATTTTAATCTTTATATCAACAACAACAGAAAGTTTACAAATTATTGGAAACTAAATAACACACAACTAAATGAAATGAGTCAAGGCAGAAATTAAAGACTTTCTATAATTGAATGAAAATGAATGTACAACATACTCAACCTTATGGGACACAATGAAGGTGATTCTAAGAGGCAAATTCATAGCACTAAATGCCTATATTTAAAAAAAAATGGAGAGATCTCAGACTAGTAACATAACAGCACACCTGAAAGTTCTAGAAAAAAAAGAACTTACTCTCAAAAGGAATAGACAGCAAAGAATAATCAAATTCAAAGGTTAAATCAGTAAAATAAAAACAAATATACAAGGATAAATGAAACAGAGTTGGTTCTTTGAGAAAATAAGATTGATAAATCCTTATCCAAACTAACTAAAAGGTAAAGAGAGAATATCCAAATTTTAAAAATTAGAAAAAAAAAAGGGAACATCACAACAGACACCAAGGAAAATTAAAGAATATTAAGGATATACCTTAAAAACCTGTACTTCACCAAACTGAAAAATAAATTTAAAAATTAATTTACTTGATGTTTCAATTATGAAAGTAAAATTAAGATAAGAGTAACAATTTAAACAAACCTATGACCACTAGTGAAATAGAAGCAGTAATTAAAAGTTTCACAACCAAAGTCCAGGACTAGATGGTTTAGGCATCAAATTCTACCAGATTTTCAAAAAAAGAGTTAACACCAATACTCCTCAAATTATTCCAAAAAGTAGAACCAGAAAAAACATGTCAAATTTGTTTTCAAAGCTACATTCCCTGATAACCAGACCACATAAGGACCCAACAAAGAATTACAAACCAATTTGCCTTATGAACAGATGTGCAAATTCCCAATGAAATATTTGCAAACCAAATTCAAGAATTCATGAAAAAAGATCACCCACCATGATCTTTATCCCAGAGATGAAGCAGGGATGCTTTAACAATGTAAATTAATAAGTGTAATCCACCATATAAACAAACTGAATGAGAAAACCACATAATCATCTTATTAGATGCAGAAAAGGCCTTTGACAAAATCCAACACTGCTAGGCAGTAGTAGCATATGCCTTTAATCTCAACACTTGAGAGGCAGAGGCCTGAGGATCTTTGTGAGTTTGAGGCCAGCCTGGTCTACAAAGCAAGTTCCAGGACAGCTAGTACTATTACACAAAGAAACCCTGTCTCAAAAAAAAAAAAAAATCAAACACTATGATAAAAGTCTTAGAGAAATTAGGGATACAAGGGACATACCTCAACATAATAAAAGTAGTTTACAGCAAGCCTATAGCCTATGTCAACTTAAATGAAGAGAAACCCAAAGCAACTCTATTAAAATGGGGAGCAAGACAAGGGTTAAGAGCACTTGACTGCTCTTCCAGAGGTCTTGAGTTCAATCCCCACATGAATAAATAAAAAGAAACCTTAAAAATATGATAGGGTTAAAAACTCAGTTATAATAGTTAAAAAAAAAACTCAAAAGTAAAACCTATTCTTAAAAGCCATACTATGATGTTATTATTGGAGGTTTAGCACAGGGGCAGATGTAACAATAGTTTCAGAGTTATGGCTTCCAAATTGGCCCCTTCAGGAGGTAAATGTTCAGTTTTGGGGAATTGGGTCATTATCCCAGGTAAAACAGAATGTAAGATGGCTTGAATGTACAGGACCAGAAAGACAGAGAGGAAAATTAAAGCCATCTATGGCTAACATTGTTATAAATTTATTGAGACAAGACTTACTACAACAATGGAATACTCAGATTAATATTTCTCCAAACACAGAAATGAAGAAATTGACCAATTATGGGTAGAAAGTGAACCTTGACAAAGAGTTTGCAATAATTTTGGGGGAGATATTAACAACAGATATTCTCAAAACAAAGAATTAAATTTTTAAAGAACACTAACTGGATTCTTCCTTGCGTTATATGAGATATAACAATTTCTTGAGCCCCTATATTTTATACTGATGCAAACAAATTAGGAAAGGCAGGTTGCAAATCAGAAAATGTAAGTAAAGTGGCTCAAAGCCCTTATTATTTTCAAAAGTCAGAATTATATGCTATCAAGATGTTATTAATGGATTTTACCAAACCTCTTAACATAGTCACTGACTGACTCTTAGTCTGCAGAAGAGTTGTTTTACACATTGAAACTGCTGATTTTTTTAATGATGAGTCAGAATTAACTTCATTATTTATTCTGTTACAAGAAATAATTAGGACTAGGAACCATCTTTTCTATATAACACACGTTCAATCCCATATGGGTTGGCCAGGTCTTTTAGCACAAGGTAATGATGAAATTGATAAGTTATTAATAGAGAATGTACTAGAGGCCTCAGAATTTCATTTTAAAAAAATCACTTCAATAGCAAAGGATTAAAAAAAGATTTCTTGAAGAGAGCTGCGTTGCACTACACCCTAAAGATGGCGCCGGTTTCCGCCTTCCACCTTCCCGAGGGCGAGTGCTCTCAGGAGTAAACAACTCCTTATTGGCTGTAGGCGAGGATGGTGGCTTGCTTCCGCATCCTAGGACCTATGGGCGATGTCCACGTGGCTTACAGGGATGGGAGGCCCAGAGGGTATTTAGCCACGAGCGGGCTTCCCCCCAGGGTTAGAAGTCAGAAGATTGAATAAAGCTGCTAGAGAGAAGAATCCTGAGTTGAGTTCTTCCTTGCTGGCAAGGTTGGGTGCGACAACTGGTGGTCCGTACCGGGGAATCGCTTCAGGGAATCACTCCGACGGATGACAGGATCCAGAACTCTCCACAGTCAGAGGGTATACCGGTAAGCACCAGGTAATTGGGATCCATGGTTATAGCGGGCAGAGCTCTGTCTATAGAGAAAGATGGAGGAGAGGGAGCTCACTGACGAGTGAGCGTAACCTCTCATTGCTGCAGACGCACAGCAGAAATAGGGAAAGTGAAACTGGGGCTGTTTGACAAAGACTCCGAGAAGATTCTGAAAACAAGATCAGGGATATAAAAGAATGGGTAATTCTACCTCACATCCAATTTTTCTAGCTCTACAGGAGCTGTTACAAACCAAAGGTCTGGAAATTAAGGAAAGCGCATTAGAGAGATTTTTAAAGGAATGTGACATTGCAGCTCCATGGTTTGCTGTCACGGGCAGTCTAACGGTGTCCTCCTGGGAGAATTTAGGGCGAGATTTAGACTTTGCCTATGAGCAGGGATTTCTAAAGGCAGGTGTGAGATCCATTTGGAGGGTGATTTGAGGTTGTTTGGATGATCAGAGGTGCTGTGAGGCAATTGAAGGGAGTCGGGCCGCTTTAGAACAGTTAAGAGAGGAAAGATCTGATGGGGCGAGCAGTGAAGAAGCAAGAAGCCTTAGAACAGAAGGATCAGATTCAGGGGGAAACACTTACCCGGATTTAGAGGATTTTCAGCTTTTGGACCTTGAGAGCAGTAGTTCTGAAGAAGACCTATCAAGGTTGGAGGAGTCAGGAAAGGAAAGAGAAACTAAGAAATTGGTTTCAAAAAAGGGAGAGAGGGAAAAGAGGCTAGCCTTGAGGAAGCGCTTGCTTCCTGGGAAGCATGGCCCTCTGTCATCTGCTCCCCCAGCTTACTCAGATGGAGGGGGTGGCTTTGGCGGCCGCAATCGGTCCTTTAACCCTGCAGTATGGAGAAAAGTGAGACAGAAACTGGTGTTGGCATTTCCTGTATTCCAAGATCCCCAGGGGAATTGTTACGAAGAGCCCCTGGACTTTAAAGTAATCAAGTCACTGGCTGAATCAGTAAGAACTTATGGCATTACTGCCTCTTTCACTTTGGCACAAATGGAGGCGTTGAGTAGACACTGCATGACGCCCAATGATTGGAGCAGTCTTGAGAGAGCATGCCTTAGTCCAGGACAGTATTTAGACTGGAGATCATTTTTGATTGAGTTCGCTAATGAGGAAGCGGCAGCAAACCAGACAGCTGGGAACCAGGCATGGGATAGGGACATGTTATTGGGACAGGGTCGTTTTGCTAATCAGCAGACAGGCTACCCTGCGCAAGTCTATGAGCAGATCAATAAAATTGGCATCAAAGCCTGGAAATCTCTCCCAAATAAAGGAGAGGTGAGTGGGAACCTAACTAAGATCCTACAAGGACCCACTGAGCCTTTTTCTGATTTCGTGGCCAGACTAGTGGAGGCTGCAGGCTGCATTTTTGGTGATCCTGACACTTCCATGCCTTTGATCAAGCAGCTAGTATATGAACAATGTACCAAGGAATGCCGAGCTGCCATTACCCCTTATAAAAATAGGGGACTTGAAGCCTGGATGAAGGTATGCCGAGAGTTAGGGGGCCCGCTGACCAATGCAGGGCTAGCTGCAGCCATGGTGCAACTCACCAAGAAAAGGGGGAACAATGTAGGGGCCTCAGGAGCTTGCTTCCAATGTGGTAAAATAGGCCACTTAAAGCAGAACTGCCCTGACCAAGGAAATGGTCAGGCAAGAAGGGATGAGCCATGCCTCGTACAGCCTGGGTTATGCCCCAAATGCCGGAAGGGGAGGCATTGGGCGAATGAGTGCCACTCAGTTAAGGATGCAGGATGGCCCATTGACAACCAACAAGCAGGGGCCCGTCCAAAAAATGGGTTGCGGGGCCCCCGTCCTCAGGGCCCACAAATATATGGGGCAGTGACAGACCAGGCTGAGGGCCAATCACTGGAACGGTGGCCAACCCTACGCCACCCGAAAGACCGCGGAGAGCCACTATGGGCTCCGCAGGGCTGGACTTCCGTGCCACCACCAGACTCATACTAACCCCTCAAATGGGGGTGCAGGTGATAGAGTCCGACTTTACAGGGCCTCTGGAGCCTGACACCATGGGATTGTTGATAGGGTGATCATCCTCAGCACTACGAGGCCTTAGAGTTCTCCCAGGCATAATAGACCCAGACTATACAGGAACAGTTAAGATAATGGTGGAATCCCCAAAAGGGATTACTGCTGTATCTCCAGGTGATAGAATAGCACAATTAGTGATTCTTCCTAGCCTACATGGCCGCTACCCTGCCGCTCAGAAAGAAAGGGAAAAAGGAGGATTTGGGTCCACGGGCACGGACCTGACATTCTTGTCCATAGAGCTGAATCAGCAACCCATACTAACCTTAACAGTAGATAATAAAAGGATTCTAGGACTGTTAGATACTGGTGCTGACAAAAGCATTATAGCAAGGAAGGATTGGCCCTCCGGGTGGCTGGTTCAGGCCTCCTCACAAACCTTACAAGGCTTGGGGTACGCCAAGGCTCCTGAAGTTAGTGAAAGACAACTTTCCTGGAGAAGTGATGAAGGTCAGTCAGGCAGAATACAACCTTATGTGCTTGATTTACCCATTACACTCTGGGGGAGAGACCTATTAAAAGACATGGGCTTTAAGCTTTGCAATGAATATTCAGTGACATCCCAGAAGTTGATAAAAGACATGGGATTTCACCCAGAATTTGGTTTAGGAAAGCACTTGCAGGGTAGGAAGGACCCTGTCATGCCTCAATATA
>PVIH01009413.1:0-14729 GCA_004025045.1 Sigmodon hispidus | reverse complement strand
CTCTACTTCACCATGGAATACACCTGTATTTGTGATTAAGAAACGATCTGGAAAATGGAGATTGTTACATGATTTAAGGGCCATAAATAGTCAGATGCAGATTATGGGCCCAGTTCAACGAGGCCTTCCACTGTTAATGCCTTGCCCTCTCAATGGCATCTTATTGCAGTGGATATTAAGGATTTTTTTTTTCTCTATACCGCTCCATCCCAAGGACACTGGAAGATTTGCCTTCACTGTCCCCTCCTGCAATCATGAGGAACTTGATCAAAGATTTGAATGGGTCGTATTACCTCCAGGGATGGCGAATAGCCCTACTATGTGTCAACTATACATGGGGCATGCCCTGCAACCAGTGCGTGAAGTGTTTCCTAAGGTGCGCTGCTTCCATTATATAGATGACGTACTGTTAGAGGGAAAACAGAGAGGTGAGGTAGAAGAGGTCTATGAAGTGCTCGTGAAAGCACTCCAGCACCGAGGGCTCTTTATTGCCCCCGAGAAGGTACAATTGACTCAGATTGTTGATTATTTGGGAGCAAGGATTGCTCCTCGAGTAGTTCAGCCCCAAAAGATAGAGATAAGAAAGGACAATTTAAAGACTTTGAAGGATTATCAGAAATTATTAGGGGATATAAATTGGGTTAGGGGATTTTTAAAATTGGCAAATTATGAGTTAAAACCCCTATATGACATTCTTAAAGGTGATACTGTCCTAGATTCCCCTAGGCATTTTACTAAAGAAGCGTATCAAGAGCTACAGTTGGTGGAAGATAGGCTAAGACAGGCATGTTTGATGCGAGTACAAGAGAATCAGAAGTTGTTGCTATGTATATTGACCACCTTTAGACAACCCACAGGGGTGCTATGGCAACAAAGACCTGTGCTATGGATACACCCCAAGGTTTCCCCAAATAAGAGCATTGAGCATTACCCCACAGCTGTTGCTGAGTTAGCCCAACAGGGTCTTCAACAAGCTTTACAGTTTTTTTTGGTCTGCTCCCAGAGATCATCGTGGTGCCTTTCACTGCAGCGCAAATTTCTGTGCTGTGTGCCACCATTGATGACTGGGCTATACTCCAATGCTCCTTCCCTGGTGAATTAGACAACCACTATCCACAACACCCATTAATGACTTTCTTTAAGGAGCATCCTGTTGTTTTTCCAAAGGTGACATCTACAGAGCCTATTCCTGGTGCAATTAATGTGTTTACAGACAGCTCTAAGACTAGAGTAGGGGCATACATGGCCCAAGGCCAATCACCCGTCCAATGCCAATTTGCTCCAGGAACCCCTCAAATAACAGAACTTCAAATAGTATTAGAGGTTTTTAAAACTTTTTCTTGTGCATTTAATTTGATTTCTGATTCAGTTTATCTTGTTAATGCCTTGAAAATTCTTGAGGTGGTGGGTCCTATAAGATCTTTCAGTTCAGTTGCAGGTTTATTCTCTCAGTTACAGGATCTTATTAGGAACCACTCTAAGAAGTTTTCCCCCCAACACATTAGAGCCCACACTGGCTTGCCTGGGCCTCTGAGCAAAGGCAATGCCCTAGTGGATGTTGCCACCCAGCAAGAATGGGTATTTACTGCCACCCCCATTATACAAGCCACAGAATTTCATCAGTTATACCATGTTAATGCCAGAACTTTGCAAAGCAAATTTCAGCTTTCTAGGCAAGCGGACAGGCAAATAGTTTTGGATTGTTCACATTGTGTGGAGTTTCAGCATCCCCCATTGTTGGGAATTAACCCCTGGGGTTTGCTCCTTCTTAAGATCTGGCAAATGGATGTTACACATTTTTCTGAATTTGGCAACCTCAAATATGTGCACGTGTCAGTTGACACCTGTTCTGGTATTATCCATGCCACCACCCTAAGTGGAGAGAAAGGGCGTAATATTATTGCTCATTGCCTTGAAGCACGGGCAGCCTGGGGAAAACCAATGCAGCTTAAGACTGATAATGGCCCAGGATATACCAGACGTCAATTCACAACCTTTTGTGCACAGATGGGAGTGCAATTGATCCATGGCCTGCCTTATAACCCCCAAGGGCAGGGCATAGTGGAAAGAGCTCACCGCGCACTCAAGGAGTGCCTTATAAAACAGAAAGGGGGAATAGGCCATGGCCGTACCCCAAAGGAAAGGCTTTCCCTAGCTTTCTTTACTCTTAATTTTTTAAATTTGGATGCCCATGGGGCTGTGGCAGCAGACCGGCATGCCAATCCAGGCACTATGCAGAAAGGACTGGTGAAATGGAAAGACATCCTCACAGGCCGCTGGTGCAGCCCGGACCCTGTCTTAATATGGGTGAGAGGGTCTGTTTGTGTTTTCCCCCAGGATAGAAATGATCCAGTTTGGGTACCCGAGCGCCTGACCAGGAATATTCACTCGGAAAAGGAAAATGAGGCGGGGGAGCAAGCAGACGATGCAGAAGCTCCTGTTGCTGACCCTGATGGTGCAGATAAGTGCTCGCCATAATCGCAGCCATTTCATTGGCTGCCATAGGAGCCACGAGCCATATCGTGCAGACTGCACAGACTTTGAATGCGGTCTCGGCTAATGTAGTACAGGCCCTAGACATACAAAAGAATCTTATTGCCCAGTTAAAAGGGGGCTTGATGGTTATTAATCAAAGGATCGACCTGGTCCAAAAGTAGATTGATACTCTTTGGCAGCTGGTTGAGCATGGCTGTGAATGGAAGTTTCCAGAATTATGAGGGACTAGTGTACAATATCAGAACTTTATTCACACTGTAAAGCTGTCTAAACAGTTGTCAAGTTATCTTTTAGGAAACTGGATTGGTGAATTCGAAAACTTGACGGCCCAGCTGAGAGTGACCATGGTGATCGTGAATTCTACCGGAGTGGATGAGAACCTGGCAGAAGGACTGGTGTCCTGGTTCTCCACCACTGTGAATTACCAGAAAGAGTGGGTGGGAATGGGAGCTCTGGCGAGCCTGATGGTGCTGATATTCCTAGTTTGCCTGTGGTGCATTTGCCATGTTAGGTTCCTTCAGTGTCGCGATGCAGCCACGGTTGTCCAAGTATTTTTCAGCCATTGGAGTCGATCAGTCCCCCTAAGCTTGCTTGGCCTCCCTAAAGGAGAAGCCTTAAGAATGTTTTGCAGGATGCGAGGCTTAGCACTGCACATGAGCACTCTGGTTTATGGGAACTTATGAGGAGTATGTCTGGTTGCACGCAGGTTGACACCTAACTACCTGCCTCTGTGAAAAAGGGTGTTGGACAGGTCAGGGATTGTCTGGGTGGATGACACCCAGAGCGATACCTGTACATGTTCCTTTTGCACTTCAGAGACTAGACCTCTGCTTCTGCCTGCCTTTTTTAATAAAGAAGGGGGAACTGTAGAGAGCTGCGTTGTACCGCGCCCTAAAGGTGGCGCCGGTTTCCGCCTTCCACCTTCCCAAGGGCAAGTGCTCTCAGGAGTAAACAACTCCTTATTGGCTGCAGGCGAGGATGGTGGCTTGCTTCCATGTCCTAGGACCTATGGGTGATGTCCACGTGGCTTGGGGATTGGAGGCCCAGAGAGTATTCAGCCATGAGCGGGATTCCCCCCGCCACCGGGTCAGAAGTCAGAAGATTGTACAAGGTCCTGAATAAAGCTGCTGGAGAGAAGAATCCTGAGTTGCGTTCTTCCTTGCTGGCAAGGTTGGGCGTAACAATTTCTCTATCACTTGACAAGCCAAAGAAACTGTACAAAGATGTCCCACCTGTTGCTTCTTTTTAAATAAAATAAAACATGGAACGCTTCACAAATTTGTGTGTCATCCTTGCCCAGGGGCCATGCTAATCTTCTCTTTATCGTTTCAATTTTAGTATAAGTGCTGCAGAAGCGAGCACCCACCTGTTCCTTCTATAACCAAACTCCTAAAGGTATGCATAGAAATGACGTTTGGCAGATGGATGTGTTTTATTTTTACAGAATTTGGAAAATTAAGATATGTACATCATACAATACTGGGGTGAGCATGAGAGTTGAGATACATACCCAGTAACAGAAATTTCTGGGATTACATGGTAGTTCTTTCTTTTGGGAGGGGTAGAATTTCACACACTAGTTTTTCATAATGGCTGTACTAATTTACACTCCCACCCTTTTGACATTGCAACACAACTTCATCATCTATCTACAAAGCTGATGCTCAAAACTTTGCAATCAAATTAGAAAAAAAAAAGTTCCAAAAAATATTTCAATATTTCACAATTTTGTACTGAGCAGCATTCATAGCTGTCCTGGAATCCATGTGGTTTTAGACTGCTTTCTTTGGCTTTTAGTGTTGGAAGGCAAAGATGAGGGATTCCTGTGCTTTAGGAGAGCACTCTACCAGCTAACTGATCTACATCCCTTGACCCTAAACTTAAGTAGCTGAGGTTTAAACTGAAAAGACTAAGTAAATCACTCTCTCAAGGACCATTTCTGTATGTTCTAGAAAAGATAAAAGTGAGGTGTGTGTGGTGTTAAGTGCTTATAGTCTCAGCATTATGCAGAGTGGAGGCAGGAGGATGTACTTAAAAGAAATAAAGAAAAAGGTAGAGTTCAAAGTCATTAGCTATATAATGAATGAATGGAAATGTCAAAGTGATCAAACAGCTTCCAACACTTTGCCAAGTGTCATCGCATGTGTATTATTTCGTGAAGCAACAGACTGGTATCCCACGGGGCCTCCAATAGTCAAGTTCTGCTCTCCTAAATCTCTGCTTACAAACAGGCTCATTAGTGAACACTGTTTTAATCTTGCCAAAGCCAAGGAGTGACAGTCAACATAAACTCACATTCTGGCCTCTAATCCACTTCCTTAAGTGATCTAAGATTGACAATCATCCTTCCAATTTAACACTGATGTCATTTTCCACAGTATATCTAACTGCCCTATCAGATCATACAATTTTTCTGTTTTACCTAAACTGCTAATACCAAAAAGACTGACATGAAAATATTTACTCCATTCTCTTCATTCGAGCTCCCTTACCCCTCCCGCATATCCCTCTTGTGCACTCACCATTGGTCACCTGGACTCAAGAACTGAGGATCTAGTTGCTAAGAGACAGGACTTTGGGTGGGGACGCTGCAATGCGACAAGCTGGAGAAGAAAAGCCAGAGGGGGCAGTGTTAGGAGCAGGCTAGGCCAAGAGGTGGGATCTCTGGACCGCACCCTCCCGCACGCAGGAACTCGTCGCTCATTGGCTCCTCCTCTGTGTCGCTAGCCTGCGATTGGCGGGGCAGCGTTGTCCGGAGCTCCGCCCCTTGGCTCTCGGGCTGGCTAGCGGGCGCAGGCGGGTGCGGCCGTGGCGCGTGAGGCATCCTCGGCCGGGCTCGTGCACCGGGTCGCGCCGTTCTGGGCGCGAGCGCGGGCGGTGCCGACCGCTGCAGGTGACCGGGGCGCAGCGAGGGCCGCCGCGGCCGTGTGGAGGTGAGAGAGACGCCGAGAGGCTGGGGCACCAGGCGGGAGCTGGAAGTGGGGCGAGGGCCAGGAGCTGCTGCCCCAGCCCGGGGGGCCGTGCGGGACCCCGCTGCCCAGACGCCCGCAGCCCCCTGGGCACAGCCCTCTGCCCTGTCCCGCCGCGGCCCAGCTGCCGGTCCCGCCCGCGCGCCTGGCGACGGAGCCCAGCTTCGGCCGCCCGGACTCCGGCTCTCGTCGTCCCGCACGGCTCCAGTCCGACGCCTTTGTCTGCCCCTCTCCAGCCTGCGCTCCTATCGGCACCCATGGGGCAGAATCTGGGCCCGGAGGACGCGCCGCGCAGGGGGCTTCGGACCCGGGGTCGGAAGGGCTGCTTCCCTGGGTCGGGGAAAGCGATGCTGCGTCCTTCGCAATCAGAGCCAACCGCCTCGGTTGTCACTTCTGGACCAGGGTCAGGAATTCTGCACTCTAGTTCGGGATGAGTCAGTGGTAACAGCTTTCCTCTGTTACACCAGAGGCCTTCCACCTGTCCCAGTGCCCCGAACTCCTGCTTCTGCCTAGAGAAAAAAAAAAAAAACAAAAAAGCAAAACAAACCATTGAAACATGAAGAGCAGATGCTTGTCATGGACAGAGAAAGCAACTTAGACTGCACATAAATAAGCCAAAATAAGGGAATAAGTTCTGTTCTTTAAAAGTGTAATGAGTTAAAACAATAGAATTTTTAATTTGGGGTAAATAATTTATTATGCCTTAAACACACATACGGTATTGTATCATGCATGAGAGGATAATTTTGAGCTTCAAATATTTTCTTTTAGTCATAGTTTTTCTTACGTTTATATCTTTACCAGCATGAGATGCATGGGACAGCAGTTCTGAGAGAGACTATGCTTTATCAAAGATTTCTTGTTGATGCTTTACCTCTCATACTTACATTCAAACCCTAAAGAAAACTTTCTTATAGATTAATTTAACTACAATACAGAATAGTTTTTCCCTTGCTTGGGAAGGTTCAGTTTTGTCAACAGAAAAAAAAAAATTACACCTAAATTACTTAAGTCGTCCATAAACAAATACATGAAAACATATTTGAAATATACACATTTTAAGTAATTTTTGTTTGTTTGTTTTTTGAGACGAGCTTTCTCTATAGGTTTGAAACCTGGCTTGGAACTCTGTAGACCAGGCTGGCTTCAAACTCATTGAAATCCGACTGTCTCTGCCTCCTGAGTGCTGGGATTAAAGGCATGTACCACCATAGCCCAGCTGTTTTTTAAGAATTTGATGAAGCCAAAGCTCTTGAGATTTTAATTAAGGACTGGGTATTTAGCTCAGTGGTAATACAATGCCCTCATCTCTCCACAAAAACAGAAAAGAAATTTTAATTGAATTTTTCTGGAAGTTAAAACCATAAAACAGCATACAAGGGTTCTTTCTTGAATTCTACTTTAGACTGTTTTCTTGCCTTTTTTCAGGTACTGGGCATCAAACCCAGGGCCTCACACATTAGGCAAGAACTTGTCTACATTCCTAGATCCTAAATGATTACTAAGGTCCCAACAAATTATAAACACTCCTTTCCAAATCATATCCCTCTTGTGCACTCACAAGTGCTAAGAAAAGGGATGCATATGTTACTCATGTAAGTAGAGAACAGTGTTTTGTTCACTGAAATTTAAGATTGCCACATTTATTTTTGTACTGTGTGGATACTTAAATATTCTTGTAGATTATGGATCTTCAACTTGGAGTGGGTTGGTTCCAAAAGATACATTTAGTTTTTTTTTTTAAGTTTTGTGACTTTATTAACTCAGCAAACAACTATGGCACTGTCTGCTTTGCTGGTTCTGAGGAAGCAGAGATAAAGGGCCCAGCCTAAGAACTGAGTCTGTCAGGACACACCTGCAATCCCTATGCTCCTGTCAGGACACACCTGCAACCCCTATGCTCTTGAGGCTGAGGCAGGGGGATCAAGAGGTAGAGCCTAACCAGGGCTAAAAAGCAAGGAAAAGTTAAATTTTATCCTGGGCAATTCTTTCTAAATGATAACAAATTCTGAAAAGAAATTTATGTCAGTAGTGGGCAAAGTAAAATAAGGATAAATAATGGTTGTGATAAATTGTCATGCACATTTTTGTATCCAGACACTGTTCTGGATATTAAATATCTTTGATGGTATTTTAAAATTCTCACAATAGTCTTAATGGTTATTGTTTTCCTTATAACTGAAACAATTAAGTCCCGGGTTTCACTGCTAGGAATGGTTAAAACTGGGTAAGTACCCATGCCCACTTTATTCCTTTTATTAGCGGCATATTTCATTTTATAATTTGTTAATCTTTATGGATCTGTTTACTTCAACAATCTTAGAAATGCTAATACTACTGATACAGTATCCAGTGCTCACAATATTACCAATAATACTTCCCTTCTGAAATATCCTGGAAACATAGACCTACCTACTACTTCATGTTTGTTTTACAGATGAGGAAATCATCGAGACACAGATTTATTTGAACAAGATAATATCTTATTGGTAGAACCAGGATACACAGTTGGACAGTTTTACTTCAGAAACTATACTTGTAACTACTACACTGTACAGATTCTTCAATAAGGTATGTCTCTGGATGCTGTGATTTTAAAGTAATGTTTTTTGTGTTTCTTTTGTAAGTTTTGGATTTATTCATTTTTATTTTATATGTATTTGCTTGCATGTATCTATGTGCATCATATACATGCCTAGTGACCATGAAGGCCAGAAGAAGGCATTATAGCTCCTATAACTGGAGTTATGGACAGTTTTAAGAAACCTTTTTGAGTGCTAGGAACCAAACTCAGGTCTTGCTCAGTAACAGCAAGTACTCTTAACAGCTGAGCCATCTCTCAAGCCCCTGTTGTTTTCTAATGCTTATGCAACACATAAGATTGTTGTTTTGAAAAAAAAAAAAAAAAGATTGTTCTTTTGGCTACCATCTTACATTCTGTAGTAGTGTTTTATGTAAACTACTACCTAGGTTTTGCTCTGACTTGCTTCTTCATTTCCACTGTAGTGTATTTTGTGAGGTGCTTTTATTATCTTCAGAGTACCTTCACACAGTGATCCCTTTCATTCTCTCTGCATTGTCAGTTACAAGGCACAAAAATTTAATTTTATTGCTGCAGTTCAACAAGTTTCGGTGTCTTACCTAAACTGGTATGTGATGATGCCAAAACTCAACAGACCTTTAAACTGTAAGAACCCTGCACTTGGTCTGTCTCTGATCTTTGCTCTATATTGTGCCATATTTTCCTGTAAGTGGCTTTACATTTTCAAATGGTATTCCCAACCTATAAATGAATGACAGTCACACTGTAAAAATGACCAGCCATAAGCCTTCACCATTGTTTTTTTTTTCTGTAATTTTTTATTCCAACTTCAGATGTAGTGCCTGACTCAGAATGGAGTGTCTGTAAATGTTTGGATAAAATAGTTTGTCTTAAATTGACTGACATAAAGAGCTTCCTAAAATATTTTAACTTTTATGAGTAAATTTTTTTTCAAACTTTTCAAACAAAAAAATTGTTTTCTTTCTTTCTTTTTGTAATATGCTCAGCCCACCTCAGGAATCAAAGCTTTCATAATTGTTTCATTGAAACATAACTGGCTTTACAGTCTACTAGCCTGTCCTTTCTTATTCTAAATTACCATCTCCAACTCACTAACTCTCCGTGCCATAGAATGGAAGGAAAGAACTATGTTATTAGCTCTATGGCATTGTATAATTTACTTAGCTCCTGTGAACCTGTTTCCTTACTTTGTAAAATTAGGAAGAACTCCTCTTTCATAGTTATTACTGGCTCCTCTATCTCTCCATGGTGTGACTCCATTTTGGCTCTGGGCCAAAATAAGGTTACTATCATGCTTATTTTATTAATCTTTCTGCCAATATTCATTGCCAGACCAGTCAAGTCAGTTTCACATTGCTTCAGAATAGAAGTCCTGAAAAGAACTTTCCAAAGAGTTGTTTCAAACATACAAAAATAATACTGCTTACTAGTTATTGATA
The DNA here is from genome assembly GCA_004025045.1 of Sigmodon hispidus. NCBI lineage: Eukaryota > Metazoa > Chordata > Mammalia > Rodentia > Cricetidae > Sigmodon > Sigmodon hispidus. Next base: position 5,262 of record PVIH01009413.1, on the reverse strand, counting down.
CAGTTATAACAGCCACAGGTGTATAACTGCTAGGTTGCCAGGCTAGGTCCCATTTTGTTATGTTTATGTAAGTTCAATATGTTCAGCCATCTTTATTTATACCATGAGAAAAAGAGGAGGGTGATTACTTAGGAACAAAATAAAATTATAATCTTCTTAATAAGCTGCATGTTTTAATTTCTTCACTGTGTGATTAAATTATCTCTAGTCAGTGTAGAAAACAGGCATGCTTAGTGAGTTTTTAAGGAAAAGAAATTACACTCAACTTTTCCTGGGCATTTTATTTGAAAAAAAAATTATATACAGCAGAGTCAGGAAGAATTTTGTAGTAAACACCCAAATGCCTGCCACTTGGAGTCTTTCATTAAGATTCTAGTTTTTGTTATATATTAATCTATCTGTTAATCTTTGTGTGTGTGTGTGTGTGTGTGTGTGTGTGTGTGTGCATCTTTCAAGTCACAAAATCCGAAAGCTTTTAAAGAGATTTTGGGTGGATATTCTTTATTTTAGGTCAGTTTTATTTATTTATTTTTTAGTATAGTGACAGGTAATATAATAGACTGTAACTAGTCTACAATGTTCTGAAAACATTTGAATTTCAGATGTAAATAAGACTGTGTTTGTTTTCTTTATTTCTAGCTCCAAAAGATGAGTCGTGGGTATCCAGAAAATAGTAATTTCCTGAATAATAATAACCAAATGGTATTAGATATGATTCTTTATCCATTAATTGGAATCCCTCAGACCATCAACTGGGAAACTGTGGCAAGACTTGTGCCTGGATTAACACCCAAAGAGGTGAGTAACAAAAATGTTACTCACTCAGCTCCTAAAAACAAAGATGACAGCAGCAACACTAAAAACAGAACTGGACATGTGAGAGTTAAAGAAACATCTAAGTGAAAAAAAATTACAGTGCTTATTTCTTTTTATTTTGTTTTACTTTGTGTGTTTTGTCTGCATGTATGTCTGTGTACTACATTTGTATAGTGACTGAAGGGGACCAGAAGGGCATCAGACCCTCTGAAGCTTAGTTTAATCTCAGCCCTCTAGAGGTAGAGTCAGATGAAACTGTGAGTTCAAGGCCAGCCTGCTCATTCCAGGACAGTCAGGCTACACAAAGAAACTCCGTCTAAATAAATAAATAAGTAAATAATAATATTTTTTTAATGCCCATCACTAAGGGGAATAGACAATATTGAGGAGAGATGCATTAGTGCTGAGAGAAGGCAGATAATCATGAACACAGGCTGGCCTCAGACTCTGTTCCACTGCCTCTGCCTCCCAATTGCTGGACCTAAAGATGTGTGCCACCATCATAAAGTTTAAGGAGAAAAGCAAATGGGCTCTGAAGTACTGATAACCTAGTCATCCTGATAACCTGATAATTGTATTAATTTTATAATCAGGATCAAACTTAAATTTAAGAATTCTTACAGGGAAGATATAAGTCTTGTAATTCATTCATGGACATTAGTTTGAGAATCACATACTTCAGTCTCTTGGTGCATTTTGGTTTTGTTGTTGTTTGCTTTTTGAGACAGGGTTTCTCTGTTTAGCCCTGGCTGTCCTAGAACTCACTATGTAGACTAGGCTAGCCTGGAGCCAGGAATCTACCTTTCTCTGCCTCGAAAGTGCTGGGATTAAAGGCATGATCCACCACTGCCCATAGGTTTTGGTTTTGTTTACATGAAATTTTGCAAAATAACCCAGGCTGGGCTATCTTCTGCCTTAACCTGTGCACCCTATCTGGAACTCACTATGTGGCACTGGCTGTGTCTCCTACCTCAGACCCTCAGGAGTACAGGGATTACAGTATCTACTAATTCCACTAATGGTTTTATTTTGACTTTCAGGGTTTCGTTTTCTTGTTTTTGTTGTTGTTGTTGTTAAGTAAAAATCATGGTAAAACAATACATCTTTTCAATCCTGACACACAAAAACACAACAAAATCTATTTGTATAAAAATGGTTTTGTATATGAGGTGAAACAGGAAGAGTTCAGATATAAACTCAAAACTTAACAAGAAAGGTCAATAGTCTTGAAATGCCCTGGGGAGGCTCTGCTAGCCAATGGATGATAATGGGAACATTTCTTTCAAATGGAAGAAGGTAAGACTAGGCCAGAATTTAAAAAAAAAAGATTCAAACTTCCCTTCTTTCTTTGTAGCCTGTCCCCCTGTCTTCTCTGTGGTCTCCACTGTGATTGAGACGCCACCTTCACCATTAGTCTTGAGATGATTTTATTTCCATCAATTTTACTTCCTTCTGTGGCCTTCTTGACAACTTTGGCATCTTCTTCATAGGCAGAGTGTTTTCCTAGGATGTGTGAGGCCCTGGATTAATCCTTAGTACAACAACAGCCTGAGATAGAAGAGATGGAGAAAGAAAAATAAAATGTAGTGTCACAAATCAGAGCCTCCTGGAGTTAATCCTCTTCCCATTGGAAGTTGGAATTAGATCTCATCAAGGCTAGGGACTTTGCTTAGTGCCTTGCGGGTTCAGTCCTAAGTGTAGGTTAGGATGAAGTCTATGGTCATGCCACTCAGGACAGTCCCAGTCCCATTTGATCTCCAGGGCTAAGCCAGGTCAAGCATGGTTTGTACTTAGATAATGAGAGAACTAGGTATTTTTCCTGGTAGAAACACAGTTAATACAAGAATAAAGACCAAGTATTTTACTCGATAATATTGTCAACTAATAACTGATGCATACCAAAGGGAAATAAGAGTAATAAAATAATCTTTACTCTTCAAGAGCATATAAACATGATTCCCTTGACTTAAGCAGTTTTTATTTTATGCACTGAAATATTTTATGTTTATAGATATTTGGTTTAGTGTGCACCATTTGCCTGGTGCCCTTGGAGACCCTTGGACTGGAATTAATAGATGACAGTGGGTCATGGGAATTAAACCTGGAATCTTTAAAAGAGCCAGTGTTTTTAACCACTGAGTTATCTCTCTAGCTCCAAGTTAACACATTTTAAAAAACAAATCTTATTCTGACTTTTAAAGGAGGAAAAAAAATTAAGTTGCAGAATTTTACATATTGAAATACACAAATTTTTTTCTGGTTTCCTCCAGCAAATTAGTAATCTCTCACAGACTATAGACACATATCTTTGGGGGCTGGAGAGATGGTTTATGGTTAAGAGCACTTTCTGCTTTAGCAAAGAACCCAGATTCAGGTACAGCACTCATACAGAGGATCGTGACCACCTATAACCCCACTGCTTGGTGAGCCAACACCCTCTCCTGACTTCTGTGGGCAAAAGGCACTCAAATGGTACACATTTGAGTATACATACATGCAGGGAAAACACTTAGACACATAAAATAAAATAAATAAACCTAAGATAATCTTAAAATAAAGTACCTTTAAGTAGAAGGCAAGAAAATAGCTTATTTTTATTATTTTTTTACTTTACTTTATGTATAGTTATATAACCTTGATTGAAGTTGATTATTTGGAATGATGAATAAATATATCGTCTCTCCTGTAAATTACTCAACAGTATTTCATTAAAGTGTATTAGCTGAAGATTATTATTCATAATGACTTAAGGGTTGCTGTTAAAATAGTATATAATGATAATATGTATTGAGATAGTAAGCTTGTGGAGGGAGGGGGAACAGTGAACTGTGTATAAAGAATTTGATTAATAATTAAATAAATATTAAAAAACAAAAAGATAGTAGCTTGTATAAAATCATTATGTGCTTTTTAAACTTTTTTGGTTAGCACAGGAAGTACCTTTTTGGCATTTTCCTACAAAGTGATTGTTTTAATGTAACCTCCATTTTTACCATTTTATATCATTACAGTGTGCAAAGAGGTTTGATGAACTAAAAAGCAGCGGGAGCTCACCTGTTGACAACCAGTATAACCCCTTAATGGCAGCTGGGGAGGGTCCTGTTGAGTCCTTAGCCACTTACATTAAATCTTCCCTTCTGGAAACACAAGGAGATTTTCAAGAGACTCCAGTTGATCAAGATACAGTTTCCAAAGCAGGTAAGGTCCTTATGAAAATTCTACATTTTACATTCTAGTTAACTTTTCTTTCTTTGTTTAAAGGCTAATTTTAATACTTGTGTAAAATTCTGTTAGTATTTTTTCTTTGTGAATATTAAAAATTCTCATTGTCTTTGTTGTTTTTCAAAAACCTTAACTGTAAATATGTAGATCAAGTAATACTTCTAAGACAAAACGTTAATTGTATCAAAATTATTTATTCTAGTTTTGTCAACCTATTTTTATACATATTGTTTATTTGCTATAATTTTGTTTTTTTAAAAAGGGCATCATGTAACCCAGGCTGACTTTGAACTCAGGGTATAGCTGAAAAAGACCTTGAACTTCTGAGTTTCCTGCCTTCCATCTCCCAAGTACTGAGAGATATACTGTATCACTGCACTGAGAATGGTGTGTATCACCACACCTAGCTTGTGCAGTGCTGGGAATTAAGCTAGGCCATGCTAGATAAGCCTTCAACCAACTGAGCTAGCTCCTAGTCTTCATGTACTTATTTTAAGTGAATATAACATGGACATTCTTTTTTTTTTTTTAACATGGACATTCTATAGCAAATTTATATTTCATTTTCTGTCCTGTGCTTATAGTTTATTTATAGATATTTCACTTAAAGAATAATGAATTTTTTTTCTTCCAAAACTAAATCAAAGTTAAATTTTAAGTACAGCTGTACTTTGGTCTGTTTTTTACTTTTTTCTTTTTTATGTAGTTCAGGCTGGCTCAAACTTGTTATGTAGTTGAGGATGAACTTGAATGCCTGATCTTCCCAAGTGCTAGGCTATACCATCATGCTTGGACACTTTTTAAAGTGTTTACTTGTTTGTTTTTGTTTTTGAAGCAGAGTCTCTCTGCAAAGCCCTAGCTGTCCCAGTTCTTAGTATGTAAACCAGGCTAGTCTAGAGTTAACTAAAATCCATCTACCGCTGCCTCCCAATTGCTGGGATTAGAGTCTTATGCTACCGTGCCAGACTATTTTTAAAAAAACAAAATAGAGAATCTTGCTCGTCTCTTACCTAATCTTTTTTTTACAGCCATTCTTTACTCCAGTTAACAGAAATTCAAGTGGCACAGTGACAGGTTGAAGAGGTGTTTTCTGGAGTTACATCTGGAAGTCACTGGCTTAGAAGTCCCCAGAATGAGTGACTTTCATGTCAGCAGCAGTCAGAATATTGAAATAGAAATGTACTTCCGGAAGAAGAGACTGTGCTGTGCTTCTGAACACTTGGC
>PVIH01009412.1:0-82652 GCA_004025045.1 Sigmodon hispidus | reverse complement strand
CTCAAAGAAGATATGAAAAATTGCCTTAAAGAAATAAAAGATAATACAAACAAAAAATTGGAAGAGATGAACAAATCAATGAAAGAAAACCAAGAAAAAGTAAACCAAAAAATGAAAGAAACATGCCAGGAATAAAAACTGAAATAGAAGCAATAAAAAAGGCACAAAATGAGGCAAAGATGGAAATAGAAAACATGAAGAAAAAAAAAAGCTGGAACCACAGATACAAGCATAACAAACAGAGTTCAAGAGATGGAAGATAGGATCTCTGAAGTGGAAGACTCAGTAGCTCAAATAGATATATCGGTCAAAGAAAATACTAAAACCAAAAACGCCATAACTCAAAATGTTCAGGAAATCTGGGACACCATGAAAAGACCTAACTTGAGAATAATAGGAATAGAAGAAGGAGAAGAATACCAGCTCAAAGGCACAGATAATGTTTTCAATAAAATCATAGAAGAAAACTTCCCTAACCTGAAAAAGGAAATGCCTATAAAGATACAAGAAGCTTACAGAACACCAAATAGATGTGACCCCCCCAAAAAGTCAGCGCGCACATTATAATCAAGCCACAAAACATACAGAACAAAGAAAAAAATTTAGGAGCTGCAAAAGAAAAGGACCAACTTACATATAAAGGCAGACCATCAGAATCACACCTGACTATTCAATGGAAATGATGAAAGCTAGAAGGGCTTGGTCAGAAGTTATACAGATGCTAAAAGAGTATGGCTGCCAAACTAGAATACTATACCCTGCAAAATTATCAATCAACATAGATGGAGTAAACAAGATATTTTATGACAAAGTCAGACTGAAACAATATCTATCACCAATCCCGTGCTACAGAGAGTATTAGAGGGAAAACTCCAACCTAAGGACCCCAGATACACCCATGAAACCACAAACAATCAATAATTCCACAGAAGAATACTCCAGAGAAAAGAAATACAAACAAGTTATCACCAAAATGGCAGGAAATATCAGTCAATGGTCACTAATATCCCTTAATATCAATGGACTCAACTCTCCTATAAAACGTCACACACTAACAAGATGGATACAACAACAGAAGCCATCCTTCTGGTGCAAACAAGAAACGCCCCAACTGCAAAGACAGACACAGGCTTAGAGTAAAGGATTGGGAAAAGATTTTCCAGTCAAATGGTCCTAAGAAACAAGCAGGGGGTTGCAATCCTAATATCTAACAAAGTAGACTTTAAGCTAAAAGCAATTAAAAGGGACCATGATGGTCATTACTTATTCATCACAGGAAAAATTGGTCAAGAGGAGATTTCAATCCTGAATATTTATGCTCCTAATATAAGGGCACCTACTTATGTAAAAGAAACACTGCTAAAGTTCGAATCCCACATCAATTCTTATACCCTAATAGTGGGAGACTTCAATACCCCACTTTCAACCCTGGATAGGTCAACGAGACAGAGACTCAACAGAGAAATAAGGAGTCTAAAAGAGATTATGATGCAAATGGATTTAATAGATATCTACAGAAGCTTTCTCAGCTCCTCATGGAACTTTCTCCAAAATTGACCATATAATTGGTCATAAAGCAAATATCAACAGATACAAAAAAAATGAAAATAATCCCTTGTAACATATTGGACCACCAGGGCCTAAAGTTAGAGTTCAACAACATCAAAAAAAAAAAAAAAAAAAAAAAAAAAAAAAAAAAAGAAAGCCTACCAACTCATGGAAACTAAACATTACTCAGCTGAACCATCTCTGGGTCAAGGAAGAAATTAAGAAAGAAATCAAAGTCTTCCTAGAATTTAATGAAAATGAATCCACAACATATCAAAACTTGTGGGACACAATGAAAGCCGTCTTAAGAGGAAAATTCGTAGCACTAGATGCCTACATGAAAAACCTAGAGAAATCCCACACTAGAGACCTAACAGCTCACCTCAAAGCCTTAGAACAATTAGAAGCGAACTCACCTAGAAGGAATATACAGCAGGAAATAATCAAACTTAGAGCTGAAATCAATACAGTTGAAACAAAAAGAACAATACAAAGAATCAACGAATCTAAGAGTTGGTTCTTTGAGAAAGTTAACAAGATAGATAAGCCCTTAGCCAAACTAATCAAAAAACAGAGAGAGAATGTTCAAATCAACAAAATCAGAAATGAAAAGGGGGACATAACAACAGACCCCCAGGAAATACAGATAATTATCAGATCATTCTTTGAAAATCTGTATTCCACAAAAATGGAGAACCTAGAAGATATTGTCAGTTTTCTGGACAGGTACCATCTACCAAAATTAAATGAAGATCAGATTAGTTACCTAAAAGGCCTATAACCCTTAAGGAAACTGAAGCTGTCATTTAAAACCTCCCCCAAGGGGCTGGGGAGATGGCTCAGACGGTTAAGAGCACTGACTGCTCTTCCAGAGGACCGGGGTTCGATTCCCAGCACCCACATGGCAGCTAACAACTGTCTGTAGTTCCAGTTCCAGGCAAACACCAAGACAAATAAATAAATAAATAAAGTTTAAAAAAAAAATCTCCCCAAAATAAAAGCCCTGGTCCAGATGGTTTCAGTGCCGAATTCTACCAGACATTCAAAGAAGAATTACTACCATTACTCCTCAAACTATTTCACGCAGTAGAAACTGAAGGAATATTGCCAAATTCCTTTTATGAGGCCACAATCACCCTAATACCCAAGCCACTCAAAGACACAACAAAGAAGGAGAATTACAGACCAATTTCCCTCATGAATATTAATGCTAAAATTCTCAACAAAATTTTGGCAAATCGTACACAACAATGTATAAAAAATATCATCCACCACGAACAAGTAGGCTTCATCCCAGAAATGCAGAACTGGTTTAACATACGAAAAAGTGTAAACGTACTCTTGAGGGAGGGGGGACAAAACTGGATTTGGCCAGGAGTGGAGAATGATCCAAGCATTATTGGGTCAGTGGGACCATAGGACTGTCTGCTCCCTGCCCAGGGAGGGGATGGGGAGCTGCGGAGAAGAAAAATGACCTGATGTGGTGGGAGGGGGAAGGGACCTTGAATAAGGATATACAGGGTTGGAAAAAAAAATTCAGAGGGAAAGCTGAACACAAAGTAAATATATGTGTAGCAATCTTATTTGCATTATCACCCCTGATAAGTCATGCTTATGATTTTTATCTTCTTTATAGTTATTGTTAACTTTTCAGCATTTTAAATTTATTTTACTGTTTTTTTTTGATAAATACAAAATAAATAAAGAAGAAAAAAAAGTGTAAACGTTATCCATCATATAAACAAACTAAAGGAACAAAACCACATGATCATATCCTTAGATGCTGAAAAAGCTTTTGACAAAAACCAACACTCCTTTATGATTAAAGCCCTGGAGAGATCAGGAATACAGGAAGAATACCTAAATATCATAAAGGCGATTTACAAGAAGCCGACAGCCAGTATCAAACTTAATGGAGAAAAACTCAAAGCAATCCCACTAAAATCAGGAACTAGACAAGGATGTCCTCTCTCCCCTTATCTATTCAATATAGTTCTCGAAGTTTTAGCTAAAGCAATAAGGGAACAAAAAGAAATTAAGGGGATACAAATTGGAAAAGAAGAAGTGAAGCTATCTCTATTTGCAGATGAGATGATTGTATACATAAGTGACCCACAAAATTCTTCCAAGGAACTGCTACAGCTGATAAACACCTTCAGCAATGTAGCAGGATACAAGATTAACTCAAAGAAATCAGTAGCCCTTCTATACACTAAAGATAGAAGAGCTGAAAAAGAAATAAGGGGAACATTACCCTTCATAATAGCTGCAAATAGTATTAAATACCTTGGAGTAACTATAACCAAAGAAGTAACAGACGCATTTGACAAAAATTTTAAATCACTGAAGAAAGAAATTGAAGAGGATATCAGAAAATGGAAAGCTCTCCCATGTTCCTGGATAGGTAGGATCAACATAGTAAAAATGGCAATTCTACCAAAGGCAATCTACAGATTCAATGCACTGCCCATCAAAATCCCATCACAATATTTTTTGGACCTTGAAAGAACAATACTCAATTTCATTTGGAATAAGAGGAAAGCCAGGATTGTCAAAACAATTTTACTCAACAAAAGAACCTCAGGAGGTATCACCATCCCTGACTTCAAGTTATACTATAGAGCTACAGTAATAAAAACAGCCTGGTACTGGTATAAAAACAGACTTGTAGATCAATGGAATAGAATTGAGGATCCAGACATTAACCCAAAAACCTATGAACACCTGATCTTTGACAAAGAGGCCCAAAACATTCAATGGAAAAAGGATAGTATATTTAACAAATGGTGTTGGCATAACTGGATGGAAGTGTGTAGGAAAATGCAAATAGATCCCAGCTTGTCACCTTGCACAAAACTCAAATCCAAGTGGATCAAAGACTTCAACATAAACCCAGCCACTTTAAACTTGATAGAAATGAAAGTGGGAAATACACTTCTACGAATTGGCACAGGCGACCACTTTCTAAATATAACACCAGTGGCACAGACACTAAGAACAACAATCAATAAGTGGGATCTCCTGAAGCTAAGAAGCTTCTGTAAAGCCAAGGACACTTTTAATAAGACAAAACGACAGTCTACAGAATGGGAAAAGATTTTCACCAACCCTACAAGTGATAGAGGACTGATCTCTAAGATATATAAAGAACTCAAGAATCTAGAGACCAAAACCTTGAATAACCCAATCAAAAAATGGGGTTCAGATCTAAAAAGGAAATTCTCAGCAGAAGAATTACGAATTCCTGAAAGGCACCTGAAAAAGTGCTCATCATCTTTAGTCATCAGAGCAATGCAAATCAAAACAACTTTGAGATACCACCTGACACCTGTTAAATTGGCTAAGATAAAAAACACAGAGGACAGCCTATGCCGGAGAGGATGCAGAGCAAGGGGAACACTCCTCCATTGTTGGTGTGAGTGTAAGCCTGTTCAGCCACTTTGGAATGCAGTATGGCAGTTTCTCAGAAAATTGAGAATCAATCTCCCCAAGGACCCAGCAATACCACTTCTGGGTGTATACCCTAAAGATGCACAGTCACATTCCATAGGCATTAGCTCAACTATGTTTATAGCAGCGTTATTTGTAATATCAAGAACCTGGAAACAACCTATATATCCCTCAAATGAAGAATGGATTAACAAACTGTGGTACATCTACACACGGAGTACTACTCAGCAGTAAGAAAAAATGATATCCTAAAATTTGCAGGCAAATGGATGGACTTGGAGAATATCCTCCTGAGCAAGGTATCACAAACTCAGAAAGATAAGCAGGGGATGTACTCACTCATTAGTGGACTCTAAACAAACAAACAAACAAACAAGAAAAAAGCAAAGCATGCCCAAGCTGCAAACCACAACCACTGAACAGCTTGGGATCAGAAACACCTTGGACTAACCCTTCAGATCCCACTCCCCCTAGAGGAACACCTGACTCACTCTTGAGGTTGGGGGGACAAAACTGGATTTGCCAGGAGTGGAGACTGTACTAAGCAATATTGGGACAGTGGGACCATGGGACTGCCTGCAGCCTTCCCAGGGAGAGGATGGGGAGTTGTGGAGAAGAAAGAATGACCTGATGTGGTGGGAGGGGGAAGGGACATTGAATAAGGATATACAAGGATAGAAAGTGTGACTTCTTTGTTCATAATAATAATAATAAAAAGCCAGAAAAAAAAAGTAGATGACACTGTTCCCTTGGAGTCATCCACCACCTTTGGCTCCTTCAACCATTCTGCCTCCTCTTCAGCACAGTCCCTGAGACTTGAGAGGAGGTGGCTGATGAAGGCATCATGTTTGCAACTGAGTGTTCCAATGTCTTTTACTCTAAGTGTATTGCTCAGTTGTGGATCCCTGTTCATTTCCATTACAGCAGGGAGAAGCTGCTCTGGTGTGCACTGAGCAAAGCACTGACCTATGGCTATAGCAGGATGTCATTAGGAGTCATTTTATTGCTATGTTTCTTTAGTAGATTAATAGTAATAGGTTTTCTCCTAAGGCCCATGACCTAGATAGTCTCAGGTTCATGACCATTATAGCAGTGTCAGACATGTGTTCCATCTCATGGAAAGTGCCTTGGAGCCAATAGTAAAAAGTTGTGGTTACTCCTGTAACGTTTGTGTCCGCATTGAGCCAGCTGACTCTTGTAGTTCACGGGGTTTTTATAGAAATGGTGTGTGCTCTGGTAGGGTGCAGAGTACTTTCCAGGACCATGAATTCTTATCAGTGTATATGAGGAAGTTGAGCTCCACCTTATCTTATCTTCTCAGTTTTTTGCCATAACTTTTTTCCCCAGAAAATTCACATACATGAAGGTCAAGCTATACCACTCTTGAGTGTTTTTTGTTAGGGTTTCTATGGCCATGGAAACTCTTATACAGAAAACATTTAATTGGGGTAGCCACTCGGAGGTCCTAGTTTCAGTCCGTTATCGTCATGGTGAAACACATGGCAAACAGACAGACATGCTGCTGGATAGGGAGCTGAGAGTTCTTACTTTTTGTCTTGTTTTTTTGAGTCAGGTTTCTGTGGCTGTCTTAGAACGTGCCCTGTAGACCAGGCTGGCCTTGAACTCAGAGATTCACCTGACACTGCCTCCAGAATGCTGGGATTAAAGATGTGTGCCACCACTGCCGGTGGATTCCTGATATCTTAATTTACAGATAACAGGAAGTGCTCTGTCTCGCTGGGCATAGCTTGATTATAATAACACCTCAAAGCCTGCAGCCACTTCACACTTCCTTCATCAAGACCCCACCTTCTCCAACAAGGCCACATCTTCTGACAGTGCCATTCCCTTTGAGAGCCATTTTCTTTCAAACCTCCACATTCCACTCCCTGGTCCCAAAGGGCTTGTAACAATATCACATACAAAAATGCATTCAGTCCAACTTCAAGTCTCCATAGTCTATCACAGTCTCAACAATGTTTAAAGTTCCAAGTTTGAAGTCTCTTCTGAGATTTATGCAATCTCTTCACTGTAATCCCTATAAAACCAGAATTACAAAAAAAACCAAATCATATACTTCCAACATATATGTATATGTTGGAAGAATATATATTACTGTTCCAAAACAGGGAAGAGAGCATACTAAGGAAATGCTGGACCAAAGCAAGACTGAAAACCAGCTGGGAAAACTTCCAACTCTGAATCTCCATGACTGATGTCAAAATGTTCTTCAGATCTCCAACTCTGTTCAGCTTTGTTGACTGCAACACACTAAAAGAAAAGACTTGGCCTGCTTCTACTCCATGATAGCAGCTCTCCTTGACAGATATCCCACAGCTCTGGGCATCTCCAACTTCTTGGGGTCTCCAAGGCAATCCAAACTTCAACTTCATAGCTTCACACAATGATCTTTCTAAGACTGGGTTCAGGAACATCCCTGACACATGCCTGGCCTCAGTGGCTTTACTTAGTCAGGGAGGAAGGTTCCATAAAGACTTTCACCTTTTTTAAATTTTATTTTATTTAATTAATGTTTTTCTTTTATATACTGACAACAGTTTCCCCTTCCTTGTCTCCTCCTGTTCCCTCATCCCAGCTCCCATCTACCACACCCCCATCCACTTCTCTCCTCCATTCAGAAACGAGCAGGTCTTCTATCAGCTTGAACAAAGCATGGGGCATCAAATTGAAATTTGCATGAAGGCTGGGCGAGGTAATCCAGCATGGGAAACAGGTTCCCAAAGCTTGGACTCTAAGGCCAGAATCATGTGTCCGAAGCTGCCAACCTCTGCTTCTGACTGGAGATGGATGGAACATGTCCCTTATTCAGTTACAGCTTCACCAGCTTTCTATTTTCCATGGTTTCCTTCACTGCCTAAGTTTGGTCTTGAACTTGCTCTGTAGACCAGGCTGGCTTCAACCTTGGAGATCTGCCAGGTTCTGCCTTCTGAGTACTGGGATTAAAGGCATGTACTATCATACTCAGTTCTAAAGTTTTCTTTACCACCTTTTCACTCGTTTTAAACTGCTGGGTGGGACCTTGCCCTGAGGTGACCACTCTCTTGGTTCCATTTCATAATCTATTTATCTCCTCTATTCTACTTCCTGGTGCTTCTTTTCTCAATCTGTACATTTAATTTTATTTGCTCTGCTGACCCTTTTTCATTATAAATCTTCATCAGAGTTAACACTAATAACTACACAACAGATTCTGTACAAGTGCATTTTGAGGTTTCCTCTGCCAATGGAATTAATCCAAATTAATTCAAAATTCTTCACTTTAGCCTCAGGCATAGTCTTTGGACAAAGGCAAAAACCATCCACATTCATCACCAAAATATTGCAAGACCAGTTTCTAGGCTACATATTAATATTCTCCTCTGAAACATCTCTAGTCCGGCCCCCACAATTCAAGTAAGTCTTAGCACCACTGCCTTGCTTTAAATCCTATGGCCCATTAAGCAGAGCTTAGAGTATTCTGCTGCTTTTCTAACACAAATGCCCAAAGTCCATAATACTCAGAACAAAACTGTTTTCTGGCCTTTCACAGCAATATTTAGCTCCTGGTATCAATTTCTTAGTTAAGTTTTTCTTTCAAATCACCAAAGGATTCTCCATCTCAGAAGAGACATACTTTCTCATCTCTTTTCATTATTGCTCCATTCATACTAGTCAGAAATTAGGAACAGCCTTAGAAGTCCATCAACTGATAAATGGATAATGAAAATGTGAAACTTTTACAAAATGGAATATTACTAGCTTTTAAGGAAAATGTAGTTTTCAAAATCTCAGAAAAATGGATAGAGCTAGAAACAATTATCTTGAGTGAGGTTCGAAAAACTGAACAGGCAAATATTTCATGTCTTCATTTATATGTGGATGTAAGTTTTTAAGAATTTGATTAATGGATTATAACCCAAATAACCACAGAGGTTAAATACCCATCAAAGGATCAAAAGAAGAGAAAAGGATCTTCAAAAGAATAGAGAATAGAACATAGTCTTAAGGAGATAAAAGGGAATTTGGAATAACAAGATTTAAATAGGAGGATGATATAGAGGGAAGGCCATGGGGACACAACTAACATCGCTCTTAAAATCTATACAGAAACCAGCTACTTCAGAAGCTCCTTAAAATAGATGCCTATGTGAGAGAAATTTAAACATCAGTAAGTAAAACCTCCAGAGCAAGGAATTGGTTATATCCTGTTGAACTGGTGGCCAAAGGGATCCCATAAATCCACTTCAAAAAAATATTACCAGCTATTCCCAAGGCTATTTTTGGTTGTTCTCTAAGACTTGACGGAATGGCCTTCTTGCTAAAGACAAAACATGCTTCTTTAGAATTATTTTCATTAATTTTTGAAAATTTTATACAATGTAATTGATCACATATGAATCCTGATTTAATGCCTCTGCACAGATTCTTCCAGCATTTACACCCTATCTTTGTGTTTGCCAATTTATGCTATCACATGCTCCTGGGCTGGGAGCCATCCACTCCAATATGGTAGACTTACTAAGAGTCAATCTTAGAGAAAACTATTAACCTTCCCCCCCAAACTAAGACTTTCCTAAGACCCAACCCGTGACTTGGCTTTTACAGGTGGGTGGGGATGATGAGCTGAATGAGGCTTCCAGGCATTAGTGCTTCTGTCTCATCTGTGAACTAGAATAGGAGGGGGCTGGTCCCCAGGAGGAGGCAGACAAGTGTGCAGCTGGTTCAGGGCTGAGCCTCAGGAGAGAAAGAAGATGATAGTAAGTACTCTGGAGATGTCTAGAGTGTCCATAGAGGTTCAGAGAGGTTTACCAGGTATAGATAAAGCAGATGGGGGTATAGCTCAGGGGTAGAGCATTTGACTGCAGATCAAGAGGTCCCTGGTTCAAATCCAGGTGCCCCCTTTATGGTGTCTCTTTTAGAGACAAGAGAACAAACCTGAAGCATTGGGTAACACAGACCAATTAATGCACTGTGTTCCCCTGTGCTCTGTATTCTGCTCAGGCCTGGTCCCTGCTCTTTTTCTCAAAGGATCTAGTACAGGACTCACTGTGAGACTTGTGCATATCACACTCATGTTGTGACACACACTGCACTTCAAGTTTTGTATGGATCACTCAGGGCAGGAGTCAGCATAGAGGAATCCTATGAATTGAGAGCAGGATTCATCCTCTGGGAACTTTTTATAGTCAACTCATCAGGAAGACGCTTCAGAGCCCAGACCCTATGGAGCCTAGACAGGATGCTCCTTACATGCAACTCCCCTTTTACCCTTTGCTATGGTTCCTGCTACTTCAGAGGAAAGACTTGGATCAATGAATTTGTTTAGACTAAGATTCTGAAGAAAAGAAAAAGGATTGGCCTCATTTTGTGTCCTCAGCATGGCTGATAGTGACTAGGACACAGGAAGCTTTATGGTGGTTTGTTGAGTGACTAAATAATGGCATGAGTAGAGGGCACACTCCTAATGTCTTCAAGACAAAGTTCTCTCTGGAGAAAAGGTTTGGGCCATTGAAAGCCCAGACCCATCAGCTCTTTTCTTGGACATTTAAGAAAAATTAAGTATGAACCAAAGGAAACCACCACAATTCAGTATCCTTGCCAGCTCCAAAGCTGATGTCTTTAGCACAGCAGAGAGGAGAGGGCATCAGGTTGGGCAACTAGGTTGGTGAGAAGAACAGCAGAGGAGATCCAAACAGAAAAATCCTGCCCTGTCTAGATCATTAGAAGGAAGCAGTACATCATGAGCACATAGAAAGCCTGGGTGTGGAGTCAGGTGTGAAGAGGTAATAATGAGAGGCTACCTTACCTATAAGTGGGGGTATAGCTCAGGGGTAGAGCATTTGACTGCAGATCAAGAGGTCCCTGGTTCAAATCCAGGTGCCCCCTTGCTTAAATATGATTTTTATTATTAATTTGCCATATTCACCTTGAGGAGGACCTCAGAGAAGCTAAGGCTCCAGTAGCTGAGGTTTCTTTATAAACTCAAGGACCTCCTTCTCTTGGCTGTGCAATACAGAATTATTTGATGTCCCATATGAGCATGTCCCAAATACTCATGATTCTGAATCCACAACAGACATCCATTAGCACAATAATCAGAAATAGAAAATCATGAAAAGACAAAATACAAGAAAATAGACCATAAGGGAAGATATGGACTTTCATTAAATATTTGCAAATACTTGGCACAATGCATGAAATGTCACCTCAGTAGCAGATGTCAAAGAAATCTAAGACCAAGGAGAAGATCTTAAAAGCCTAGACTACAAGAATCAGGTAATGCATACAGGATAAGAAATCATTTTGGTAGTTAACATTTCAACAGCAGTTCTTCATGATAGAAGACAATAAGAAACACATTTGGGTCTCAGGACACCTCTGACCAACAAATCAAAGGGAGGTATCCCATGCCTGGAGCTGGATGCTTTATTTGGCAATCTACTGCTTCTCAGATGAGCAGAATCCCTGTGTGTGACAACTCCTATTAAACTCTGGTGTCCCAGGGTCCCCTAGTATAACACAGGCTATTGCCTTTGCTCTCGGTCACTCAGCAGAACTTGCTGAGAAAACCCTACTGCTGAAAACAGCACTCATGTTAGTCACGGGACATGTGAGACCAAGGTGGTACTGGCCAAGTAGCTTCCTCCCTGTTGACTAGTTTTGGTGGATCTGAAAGTGTTTTTCCAGTGTTTTCTGCCTGTATCCGTGTATATTCTCCTTGTTAGCACCACATCTCTGCACTGCCTCACCCAATGATGTTTGGTGACTTCTCATCTCCAGTGCTCTAGGGAACTAGATTAAGCTCTAATGAAATTCTTTACTCAAGAGCAATGGGGACATTGTAAACTCCTTGCATTGGTAATTGTGTTTTTGTAAGTGTATGTGCCTATATGATATTACTTATACTAAGGCATGTATATGACATGGAGCATATAAGGAAGCCAGAGGAAAGCCTAACATGTCAGACCTCTTCTCTCTCTCTCTCTCTCTCTCTCTCTCTCTCTCTCTCTCTCTCTCTCTCTCCTTTCCCTCTCCCCATTCTTGCTTCCCCCTAACCTTCCATTCTCTCATGTTTTCTTCTCATCTCCCCTTGCTCTGCACCCCCCCATGATAGCAATTTTCTCAGATCTTCTCTATTTCCCCTTCCCAGGGAATCTATGATGACTCTTAACTTTCTGTTATCTAGCTGCTGGGGATGGTGTGGACTGTAGCCTGGTTATCCTTTGTATTACATCTAAAATCCACTTATGAGTGAGTACATACCATGTCTGTCTTTCTGGATCTGTGTTACCTCATTCAGGATATTCTCCAGATGATGATATTCTCTATATCTATCCATTTGCCTGCAAATTTCAGAATGTCATTTTTTTTTACTGCTGAGTTGTATTCCATTGTGTAAGTGTACCCCAATTTTTTAATCCATTCTTCAGTTTAAGGGCATCTAGGTTATTTCCAAGTTCTGGATATTATGAATAATGCTGCTATAAACATAGTTGAACTAATACCCTTGGAGTAAGAATGTGCATCCCTTGCGTATATGTCCAATGGTGGTATTGCTGGATCATTGGATAGATTGATTCCCAGTTTTCTGAGGAACTTCTATACTTATTTTTAAAGTCCAACCAGCAATGGAGGAGTGTTCTCCTTGCTCCATATCCTCTTCAGCATAGGCTGTCATATGTGTTTTTGATCTTAGCCATTCTGTCAGGTGTAAGATGGTATCTTAGAGCTGTTTTGATTTGCATTTCTCTAGTGGCTGAGGATGTTGAACAGTTCTTTAAGTGTCTTTCAGCAATCTGGAGTTCTTCCATTGAGAATTCCCTATTTAGCTCTATATCCAATTTTCCAAATGGGTTCTTTGTTGTTGTTTTTTTTAACCTCTAGTTTCTTGAGTTCTCTACATATTTTAGAAACCAGACCTCTGTCTGATGTAGGGTTGGTAAAGATCTTTTCCCATTCTGTAGGCTGTTGTTTTGTCTTATTGACCATGTCCTTCATTTTACAGAAGCTCGTCAGTTTCAGAGGGTCCCCCTTATTGTTACACTCAGTGTCTGTGCTAAGGGTATTATATTTAGAAAGTGGTATCCTGTGCCAATGCATTCAAGGGTATTTCCGACTTTTTTTTTAATCAGGTCCAGGAAAACTGAATTTATGTTGAGGTCTTTGACTGACTTGGATTTGAGTTTTGTGTAGGGGGATATATATGGATGTATTTGCATTTTTGCATTTTTCTATGTACCACAATCCAGTCATGTCAGCACCATTTCTTGAAAATGCTGTCTTTTTTCCACTGCATATTTTTGGACTCTTTGTCAAAAATCAGGTGTTCATAGCTGTGGGGATTAATGTCAGGGTCTTTGATTGTATTCCAATGAACAACAACTATATTGCCATGCCAGTACCAACCTGATCTTTTTTATTACTGTAGCTCTGTAGTAGAGCTTGAAGTCAAGTATGGTGATGCCTCCTGAAGTTCTATCATTGAACAGGATTATTTTGGCAACCCTGGGGTTTTTGATTTTCCATGTGAAGAGGAGCATTGTTCTTTCAAGGTCTGTGAAGAAATGTTTTGAAATTTTGATAGGGTATGCATTGGAAATAAAAACAACCACACCCATAGAAAAGACTGAAGGACATGGTGATGCTACACAGCACAGAGAGGGGACAAACTGACACACGAGCTTTGATCAGAATTACAGGATGGCCTCTGATGCAGAACTTCCCTCCACATGTAAGGATTATGGAGAAATAAGTTGAGAACATCTGAAATAGACACAGGTCATTAACCATTGATGGGACTCTCACATATGATTGATATCTGCTGTTTCCAAAAGACACTGACAGGGTCCTAGGAGAGACAGTGTTGGAGGTGACTAGGAAGCAGGACAATGAAGAGAGATGACAACTTTAGTCCTGCAAATGTAAGGAAACAGCAGTAGGAAGCACCTGGATTTTAACCAGAACCTGAGTCTGCAGTCAAACATTATGTTATGGGTTGTACCCTCATGGCTTGAGAGGGTTTCCTTGTATTTCACCTTGTGCACAGGCCTGTGCATCCCATAATATACTGCACATCTCCCTAAACAGGACTTCTTCTCCACCATGAATCACAGTCTAATTCCAATAATAGGCCAGAGACTCTGCCTTCTCCTCTGTCAGCTGATGGATGTAGGGAGCAGGGGTAGGAATCAAGGCTTATCAACAGAGTTACCACAGGAAAAGGCCTGGGTACAAAGCCAACATCACATTGCAGCTCAGTGGTGCATTGTTGGGTGCAGGGGGATTCTGTGGGAAAGTCCTCAATTTCCTAGGATGCTCTTTTCCATCTAACAAAATTTAGTGGGTAGCATTTCAGCCAAATCAGTCTTCACAAGAAGCATTCAAAACACAAAGCCAAGGATGTATGTGACCAGAAGGTTCTGGATTCTCTTGCTATATTGAACTAATTTAGTCAAGGCCTCCTGCCATGGAGAGGAATCAGCTTCACTTTTTCTAACAACAAAGTACTATCTTCCATTGTCTCTGATTTCTCTCCATAACCAGTCAGTTCCCATAATCAGTCAAACTTTCTCATAGAATCTGTGGCTAGAGCAGCCTGAAACAAACAGCTCACACAGTCATGGCTTCACTCTGAAATAGCCTTCTGGCTCTGTAAGTTCAAGTGTACAGCCTTATGGGTCATCACAAAAGCATTTCTCATGCTCAAGTATTTCATCACCATCTTTTCAGCAGTAAACACTTTGCAGGTCCTGTATTTTGGAATCAAAGAAGATAATCCAGTGGATGTTTTGGTGACATCCTCATGCTGCTAAACATACAAAAGGATCAGATCAAATCACTTTCCTAATCAGAGAGCACTACTTTACAGGCATCTCCTCAACAGATGACAGTAGTGAGTTAGTGTCTAAGAAAGTTCAGAAACCTCTGCTGACGTCCTGCACATCAGAGTCTTTGCTTTCAGGGACTGTCTGTCCATCCTGCCACGACCTCAGATTCTGACCACCACTCCCATCTAAGGCTGCCAGTAGAGTCTTGAAACTCACAATGCAGTCTGTCACTGGATGGACAGCTCTGGACCATTGCTTATATAGAGGAGACACTGGAGGAAAGTATGCCCTGGCCTCATTTCTGCTGTTGTGATAAAATGCCCAAGATGAGACAAGTGACAGGAAGGCTTTATGTTAGCTCTCAGCTTCAGGACACAATCCCTCATTTAAGGGAGGTCCAGGCAGCTGGAACTTTAGTAGGTAGTCACATCACATCTACCATCAACAGCAGAGACTAATAAATGAATGCATGTGTGCTAATGCTAAATTCATATTTTATACTCACATAATCCTGCCAATCCAGAACCCTTGCCTAGGGAGTAGTGCTGTGTTAATACATCATCAAGACATTCCCCACCTGACAAAAATACAGCCCAACCTGCTCTATACACAGTATTTTTCATTGACACTTTATTTGCATGATGATTATACATTGTGTCAAACTGACAATTAAACTTACTATCCCAGGTAAGAAATACAGATGATGGAAACCAAGAAGGGAGAGAGGATGGGTCTGTGCATTATCCTAATGTACTTTGGAGGATCCAACCTTTAGACCAGTGGGTGATAATAATGTGACTGAGAATGTAACCCACAGAAGTAAATGGGGGCATAGAAGCACTGATTCTAAAACCCTCAGCTGATGACTTTCTAACTCCATGGGTGACCTGCCAAAATGAACATGGTAAGTCAGTAACAGAATCCAACATAAAAAAGGGGGCACCTGGATTTGAACCAAGGACCTCTTGATCTGCAGTCAAATGCTCTACCCCTGAGCTATACCCCCTCTGGTACCAGTGTGTCCAGTTAATACATTTCATCTGTGTGGTGTTATGATCTGCCCATAAACTTAAATGACAGATCCTCTCAGACCTGCTTTCCAGAAGCAGCCAGACCTGATTGGTGAGATGCCTTCCTCAGCTCTGCAGCTTTCCAGGCCCATCCTTGACTATCAGCAGCCAAGGAAATGGAGAGGAGCAGTAGAAAATGGAGAGGAGCAGGAGGAAATGCAGACCTGAGCCCATTCACACTGCTGTCTTGGGTTAGCTCAGAGCTAGCCACCTGCCTTCCATCCAGGCCCCAGACACCCCTGTCCTCTTCCCTGAAGACAGAACAGGCTGCCACTCAGAGGTTCTCACAGTGCCCCAGCTGCCACTGGTAACAGCAATGCTGTAGCATCCTTTCTTCCTGCTGGCCAGGCTTTAGCCTTTGAGGATGAAGCAAGTGAGCAGGGGGTGCTGGAAGGGAAAGAAGCTCACATGGGAAATGTTTCTCCAACAGATAGTTGGGTTCTAGGGTTTGTCTCCTTAGTTCTGACCACATGTTCACCAGACAGTCATGGAGGGATAAGTTATGGTTCCACTTTCCTCTCTGGTTCTTTGATACCAGCTGTATGGCTGCTGTGCCTGGAAAAAAAACAGAATAATTTTCCAACATAATCCTTGCTCTCTCTTTAAGAACCCAACAGAGCCAGAGATATTTGATACGTGCAGTTACAGTGGAGACAGTAAGAGTAGGAGGACCTGGATCTTATAGGAAGAAATGAGAAGCATCGACCATTCACATGATGAGCAAGCCTACAGCCGCCAGCCCTGCTGAGGACCATAACTGGAATAGACATAATAAACATAGGACTGATCCCAAGAAACAGAGCAGCTCAGCTCTTATTGTAAATGGAAACAATACTTCATAATGGCTTCTACCTTCAGAATAGAGGCAGGCAAATTCCTCAGCCACCCACAGGCAAACCTGGGTAGTCAAGCCCTGGGCAGGAGGAAAGACATCCATGGGCCTGCCCGATGCCATTAGGCAGGTACTGTTGATCCACAGGCCAGGCTGGGTCTTAAGTACTATTCTGGCAGGAAGACATCCATGAGCCAGCCAGATGCCTTTTGCTCACTTAGGTAGAACTCATCCAGAACACAGCCTGAATCCTCAAGTCCTGGGCTGGTGGGAAGACATCCATGGATCATCCTGACTGATCATCTGAGCCATTTTGCTCAGAAGCAGAGAAGCTGAATTGTATCTTCTTGATTCACTCTAGAATAAGTGTGTGAAGATTTCCCCTCTGCCCCAGCTGAGGACCAAGCCTTGCCATATCTTCCAGCTGCCACTGAAAATTAAGCTCCAACCCCAGGATACAGTCTGAATCTACCATTGTCAAGATCTCCACCACAATGTAGACAGCTGATGCCCAAACTGCAAGTTCCTACAGCATAGCTCATTAGACCCTTATCTGTGCTGGGGCTGCAGCAACAAATAGGCTGCACATTCCTTAAGACTGTCCTCCACAGAGGCTGGAGAGACTGCTCAGTGCTTAAGAATACTACTGCATGCTCTTCCAAAGGACCCAGGTTCAATTCCCAGCACCCACATGGCAGCTCACAACTGTCTGTAACTCCAGGTTTAGGGAATTTGACACTTTCTTTCTTTCTTTCTTTCTTTCTTTCTTTCTTTCTTTCTTTCTTTCTTATTTATTTATTTAAAAGGTTTTTTTAATTTTACATACCAGCCACAGTTCCCCTTCCCTCCCCTCCTCCTACTAGCCCCCAGCTTCTCCCCGCCCTACCCCTCATCCACTTCTAAGAGAGGGCAGGGACTAGCTTCCATCCAAACACCAAAGAATATACATATTTCTCAGCACCTTATGGAACTTTTTCTAAAATTGACCACATACCTGGTCATCCCCATGGATGTTTCTTGTTTCCATACTTTGGCTACTGTGAGTACTGCTTACAACACACAATATGAACATTTGTAAATAAGTATCTGAGAGTCTGTTTTCAACTCTTGTACAGGTCTACTAGAGAGTGTGGTTGCTGAATTACATGATAATTCTATTTAATTTTTTAAAATTTTATGTTTATTTTATGTGTATGAATGCTTTGCCTGCATATACAGTCTGCACCACATGTGTTCCTGTTGCTAATGGAGGCCAGAAGAGGGCATAAGATCCTCAAAACTGGAGTTACAGATGGTTGTGAGGCCCCATACAGGTTCTGTGAATTGAACTCCAGTCCTCTGGGAGGGTATCCAATGCTCCTAACCAATCAGCCACCACCTCTCCAGCTCCCTATTTAACCTATTGAAAAACCATGGTTTTCCACAATTGAACCATCTTCTACTCCCAACAGTCATGCACAGAGCTCTTCATTGGTCCCCATGGTCTCTGCGGCCTGGTGGCCCAGCATCAACAGCATGACGACAAATATTTCCTAGGCCAGAGTTTCAGACTTCATTGGTTGTAAGCAGGAAGGAGGAGCAGCTAAAGTCTTAAGAAAGGGGGTAAGTAGGACTTCCGCCCCTGAACCCGGGCCCTGATCAGCCCCTCCGCTGCTGCAGCACAGACCACTGGCTGCCCAGAGCACAGCTGGGAAAGTAGCATGGGGGAACAGCTGGGTCCCTTGGTCCTAGGCGCACACCTCGGAGGTAGGAAGCCCGGCTTCAGCAGGGAGCACAGTCTGCACACAGAGGGACTGGCAGGGAAGCAGGGGAGTTCCTAGGAGTACAGCTGGGAGATCGGAGGTCAGAATGTGACTTCTGCCACCCGAACGCAGGCCCTGAGATGGTTTCTTGGCTTCAACTCGGAGCACAGCCCACCTAGTTAACAGCTGGTGTAATAGCAGTGGGGAAACAGCCAAGTCCCTGGGCACACAGCTGAGAGGTGAGAGGTCAAGAGGTGACGACTGGCATAACACTGCGACCTCATGAGAACAGCCGACCCTCTGGAAACATAGCTAATTAAGAGCCTTCAGAGCTTAAGAGCCCTCAGACCAACAACTCACTATAAGCCGACCAAGAACTAACCAAGAGAGAATTGGGGAAACAATGGGCAGACGGCAATGCAAAAAATACAACAATACAAAGGTCAACAAGACACCACCAGAGGAAGCAGCTCTATAGCTTCAAGACCTGAACATAACAACGAAGAGAGAACAGAAGAAAACGACCTTAAAAACAGCTTTATGAAACTAATAGAAGCCTTAAAAGAGGATATAAAAAACTCCTTGAAAGAAATAGAAGAAAATACAAACAGAAAATTAGAAGAGATAAACAAATCCCTGAAAGAAAATAAAGAAAAACAAACAAAAAAAAAACAAAAACAAAAAGAAAAGAAAACAAACAGGTGAAAGAAATTTGCCAAGAATTAAAAACCGAAATAGAAGCAATACAGAAGGCACAAACAGAGACAAAACTAGAAATAAAAAACCTGAAAAAACGACCTGGAACTACAGATTCACGTATAACCAACAGAACCCAAGAGATGGAAGAGAGAATCTCTGAGGTGGAAGATTCAATAGTGGTAATAGATACATCAGTTAAAGAAAACACTAAAACCAAAAAAGTTATAACACAAAATGTCCAGGAAATTTGGGACACCATGAAAGATCAAACCTGAGAATAATTGGAATAGAAGAAGGAGAAGAATACCAGCTTAAAGGCACAGAAAATATATTCAACAAAATCATAGAAGAAAACTTGCCCAACCTAAAAAAGAAAATGCCTATAAAAATACAGGAAGCCTACAGAACACCAAATAGACTACACTCACAAAAAAAAAAAAAATACTGCTTGAGATATGATAATCAAGCCTCTAAACCTACAGAATAGAGAAAAAATACTAAGAGCTGCAAAGGAAAAAGGTCAAATCACCTATAAAGGGAAACCCATCAGAATAACACCTGACTATTCAATGGAAACAATGAAAGCAAGAAGGTCCTGGTCAGACATTATACAGACACTAAAAGTGCATGGATGCCAATCTGGAATACCCAACAAAACTGTCAATCAACATAGATGGAGTAAACAAGATATTTCATGACATAACCAGATTTAAACACAAACCTAATCACAAACCCTGCCCTGCAAAAAGCCCTACAGGGAAAACTCCAAGCTAAGGAAACCAGAAACACCCATGGAACCACAGACAATTGATAAGCCCACAGAAGAAACCCCCCCCCACAAAAGAAGGAACTGCAAGGTACTACCAAAAATGATGGGAAACGTTGGTCATTGGTCATTAATATCCCTTAATATCAATGGACTCAATTCACCTATGAAAAGACATACCCTAACACGATGGATAAAAAAAACAGAAACCATCTTTCTGCTACATACAAGAAACGCACCTCAACTTTAAAGACAGACACAGGCTCAGAGTAAAGGGTTGGGAAAAGACTTTCCAATCAAATGGCCCTAAGAAACAAGCTGGTGTAGCCATTCTAATATCTAACAAAATAGACTTTAAACTAAAATCAATAATATGAGTACTGGAACAGCTCTTCCATGTTCAGGACTTTGGGGCTGGCTCAGCCTCACCCCTGCCAACAGGGCTGACTCTATTGTGCTGCCCAGCTGAGGTACAGGGCCTGTTCTCCTGAGTGCTGCAGCTGGTGAGGGGTTGGGTCAGGTCCCCCACTTGTTGCAGGTGTCAAGTGTGAGCAGAGAAGGGAATCTTTTCCTTATTCATGCCACCATATGGCAGATGAGAGGATCAGGACCTGCTGCTTTTCCATTCTCATGCCCTCAGGGCCAGTTTGTCCATGTCTCTGTGAACAGGGTCAGCTTTATTGTGTATCAATATATATCAATAATAATAAATCAATAAGTGGGATCTCCTGAAACTGAGAAGCTTCTGTAAAGTCAAGGGCACTGTCAATAGGACAAAATGACAGCCTACAGAATGGGAAAAGATTTTCACCAACCCTATAAGTGATAGAGGACTGATCTCTAAAATATATAGAGAACTCAAGAAACTAGAGCACAAAACCTTGAATAACCCAATCAAAAAATGGGGTTCAGAACTAAAAAGGGAATTCTCAGCAGAAAAATTACAAATGGCTGAAAGGCACTTGAAAAAGTGCTCATCATCTTTAGCCATCAGAGAAATGCAAATCAAACCAACTTTGAGATTCCACCTAACACCTGTTAGATTGGCTTTAAAAAAAAAAAAGACACAGAGGACAGCCTATGCTGGAGGGGTTGCGGAGCAAGGGGAACAATCCTCCATTGTTGGTGGGAGTGTAAGCTTGTTCAGCCACTCTGGAATTCAGTATGGCAGTTTCTCAGAAAACTGGGAATTAATCTCCCCCAAGGATCCAGCAATACCACTTCTGGGTGTATAATCTAAAAACGCACAGTCATACTCTAAAGGCATTAGCTCAGCTATGTTCATAGTGGCATTATTCATAATAGCAAGAACCTGGAAACAACCTAGATATCCCTCAACTGAAGAATGGATTAACAAACTGTAGTACATCTATACAATGGAGTACTACTCAGCAGTAAGAAAAATGATATCCTAAAATTTGCAGGCAAATGGATGGATTTGGAGAATATGCTCCTGAGTGAGGTATCACAAACTCAGAAAGATAAGCAGGGGATGTACTCACTCATTAGTGGATTCTAAGCAAAAAAGCAAAAAGCAAAGCATGCCCAAGCTGCAAACCACAACCACTGAACAGCTTGGGATCTGAAAAACCTTTGACTGACACCTTGGATCCCACTCCCCCTGGAGGAACACCTGACTCAGTCTCGATGTTGGGGGCAGAAAACTGGATCTGCCAGTAGTGGAGGCTGAACTGAGCAATATTGGGACCTTGGGACCTTGGGACCTCCTGTCCATGCTGGGAAGGAGATGGGGAGTTGTGGAGAAGAGAGAGTGACCTGATGTGGTAGGAGGGGGAAGTGACCCTGAATAAGGATATACACAGATAGAAAATGTGACTTCTTTATTCATAATAAAAAAGAAAAAAAAGACAAGAAAATAAAATGGAAGAATCAAAATAAACGAAAGCTATCCTAAAAAAAAAAAAGTATATGAGCAAGAAAAAAAAATTTTAAAACATAGGTCAATAGTCATCTCTAATACTCAAACTTGTAGTTATATTAGGTACGTTTTCAAGGTTAAACATATATTTAGATAGATCATCTTAAATACTTCAAAGATCTATAGAATATAGCATTTAATATGTTTAAAATAACTGAAAGCTTTTCCTAACAGTAAAACACATCTGTTCCTGACAGGACCAATCTACTTCTTTAAAAAAAAGGATAATGGGCATCAGAGAACCTGCATATGGAGTTTTCTTTCCTTATGGCTAAAAACAGCCCTTTGGGCAGAAAAACTTCCCTTGCCTCAGTTGCTGACAGTATACTATCTGAACTGGCCCAGGAGGACATAAAAGAACATGACTGCAACACTTTGTCAAGACAAAGTGGGACAGTCCTTCAAAATTCCCTGCTTCTCAAAAATGTCTGCAAGATATACTAGGCCTGTAGGCCAGAGCTGAATGCCCTAGCCTTACAGAAGAACTTTGGGTGACTGTCCAGGAAGCCAGATGTCTGTGTTGCTAGATAACATTTTGGCATCTTTGAGAGAGTTAAAGACTAAATAATTAACTTATAGTTTTCCTTAGTTTTGATAAAAATTAAATTAGGTAGAAAACTTTAGACTCACAAAGATAAGATGGACAATAGAGTGTTTTCTTTAATTTTGCCAAATAAAAATGAACTAGCTATTGTAATTGTAATTCTTACTTGATGATCTTTTTGTTATATATAGTTTTACTATGTTAAAGTTAAAATTAGACAAAAAAGGGGAAATGCTGTGTACTTTATACACTGTAAATATGTATTACTCTCACTGGTTAATAAAAATTAATAATCTTTTTGTTATTAATAAAATAATAATTAATAAAAACAAAATTATGACTGTCTGGCCAATAGCTGGATAGGTAGAGTTTAGGCGGGAGAGCCAAACTGAAGGGATGCTGGGAAGAAGAAGGATGGAGTCTGAAAAGTCATGAGCCAGAGGCAAAAGGAGAAACATGGGAAGTTTATAGATGAGCCTCAGGGAAGTACATAGATTAATAGAAATAGGTTAATTTAAGTTATAAGAGCTAAAAACAAGCCAAAGCTTCCACCAATCATTTATAATTAATATTAAGTCTCTGTGTAGTTATTTGGAAACTTGCTGATGGGACAGAAAAGTCTGCCTACAGTAAAAGCCAGAGGAACAGGAAGTTGGCTGTGAGATTTTTGTCTCCTAGAAATGTTAATGAAGCTATATCCATGAAGTCTTACTACCATGACTGCCTAAACAAGACCTAAATAAGAACCACACCAATAGTCATGCCAATATGGAAAGGGGAATGCTCACAAGGCCTCAATCCTAGACGAAGAACTACAGGCAACTAAGGAATGATGAGAGCAGGAGAAATTGTCTTCCTTAGAGAAGAGCACACTAATTGGTTATCCAGTGCCAAATGGTCAGCTCTGAAATCGTACATACAATACAAATACAAAGTAATATCATATAGATTGAGAAGGTATATTTAGAGGCCATAGTTTGAGAGAGAGCAAGGGGGTACACAGGAGGTGTTGAAATAAGGAAAGGAAGGGGAAAATTATGTAATTATAATTTCAAAAGTTAAAAAAAATTTAAAACACTTCCATAAGCTTCTTCCTCCAGCAGGCCTCACCTCCTGAAGTTCCTGCTGCCTCCCAACATAGATCTACTAGCTGGGGCTGGGGTGGGAGGGACCAAGTAAGTCTCCAACACATTAACTCACCCTTGGGGACATTTCATATTCAAACTACACTGAAATGATTCTCTCAGTGTTTGAATTCCTGCCCATCTTTGTGAGAACCCTATTCTTTGCTTTCTCTCGAATGAGCTTTGCACTCTGGGTCAACACATCATTCTATATCTTATCCAAGACCATCTTTGTTTTTGGCTACTGTATATAAATGCTTTAGGAACTATATGTACAATTAAACACACAAAAGCACACACTTCAGTATTTTTTATTAACTTGCATTGGCATTTTAGACAAGTGTAGGGAGAATCTACTAACTAATTCCGATAACCACATTTCCAACCCACAAGTCATCGGTCTTCTTAGAATTTTGCTTCATCAATTCCTTGCAGATTTTTGCAGTTGCAGAAATTTTTGTATAGTTTTTGCTCATCTTTGGTTAGGAGGAATAACAGTTAATCTTATAAATTTGACTAGATTTTAAATCACTATGGAAACAGACCTCTGGGTATTCATGATGATTCCAGAAAGGTTTAATCTGGGGAGGAAAGAACCAGGCTGAAGGTGAGGTGGACTAACCCACGGCTGGAGTCCTGAACTAAGTGAAAGGGAGAGCGGGAGCTGAGGCCCAGCATCCATCTGCATCTGCTTCCTGACTGCAGAAGCAGCTTGATCAGCCATTTATGCCTGTGCCACCAACCCTCCCTTCAGCATGAGGACTGAATCCCTTTTCAAACTACAAGACAAAATGCATCCTTCCTTGAGTTGTATTTGCCAGTTTTGTTCAAAACAATAAGGAAATTAATACAGAAGGTTGACATTTAATATTATTCTAAATGGAATTTTTCTCCTTTTCCAGTTTCTTAATGGTACATTGAAATATAACCACTAACCTAATAATTTCAACCTTAAATTCAGAAACATTGCTGAGCAGCTAATAATCATAATTAGCCTATCTCTGACATCTTTTTAAGATCTGTATATACAATCATATTAAAATGACTAAGGTAATACTATCGTATCCTGACTACATTTTGTGTCTGCTTAGACACTTTTCAGCTCTCTGTGCCCTCAACATTCATGTGTGTCTTTTGGAATCTCCAAGATCCTGATCATGGTCCAGATATAATAGCTAAAATGATGTTTGTAAAACCAAACATAAACTAGAATAACTGAAAAGGATATAGGTAACAATTAATTGTCGTGTTGTGTCTGAAATAACTGATGTGTTCTGCCAAAACAAATGCTGCAGTAACTGTGACGACAACTCTAAGATGAATTTAACTGTGGGTTTTACCTTTAAAAATACCGCACATCTGAACTTTGGCACCAAGAGGCTGAGGCCCTAGCCCACTCTTGATTGCCAGCCAAAAATAAAGAATGGATTTTAGTTTGGTCTTGTATGTGTGGTAGTCTACAACTTTTTTCACCTATATTATAATAATTTCATCTTCAGAAACAGTGCTCTCCCGTTAAAACCACATATTCAATTTTTATCAACTCTTTCCTCCCTGGCTAAGATCTTCATTTATCAAAGATCAGAGGTAGTCACAATAAATATTTTTATCTTGTTTTGAGTTTCAGTGAAATACTTTCAACACCCTACCATTAATAGGATTTATTTTATATTTAGAGAGATTCCTTGAAGTACACTGAAGAGATAAAATGCTTGTCCTAATTGACCAACACCATTTTGAAACCATGAACATGTATTCACTCTTTCCAAAGGTTTTCTTCTTCTGTTTTAATGGTATATGATTCTCTCCTTTAATCTGGTATTCTAGTTTGGGTTGTTTTAGAAATAGATCTTGTTAGAAATAGATCTTGTCGGGGCTGGAGAGATGGCTCAGAGGTTAAGAGCACTGACTGTTCTTCCAGAGGTCCTGAGTTCAATTCCCAGCAAAACCACATGGTAGCTCACAACCATCTATGATGAGGTCTGGCGCCCTCTTCTGTAAAACTGTATGCATAATAAATAAATAAATCAAAAAAAAAAAAAAAGAAAAAGAAATAGATCTTGTCAATTTGTGAGATAAATACAGGAACCACTTTCTGGAGTGGGTGAATCAGACTCAGAGAAGGCACAATTTTAAAGATAGCATTATTCTCCAAAAGTGTAGGATATCATTTCTTTCTGAAATGTTTGACATGCCAAGTGCTGCAATGCTGTGTGCATGGGGGTTTGATGCATATGTTGCTGGAGTCCCTCTCTTCGTTTTTCTTGTCTAGATGATCTGTCTTTCAAAGATAATGGTAGTGGATTGTTTATTTTCTTAGTACACAGTACTTTTTGTCTCTTTCAATTATTTTAGCTTAAATACATGTATCCTAGGTGCTTTCAGCGTCCATTTGCTTCACATACTATTTTCTATTCCTTTGCTTTTAATCTGTATTGGTCTTTGCCAATGAAATATGTTTTCTGCAGACAAAAAAAAAAACAGTTGGCTCTGTTTTTTTTTTCAATCCACTTAGTCTGCATTTTTTAAACTGGAGAGTTAAGATCATTTCTATTTAGGATTGCCATTGAGCATCCTTTTCCTGTTTGTTGACTTGTTTACCCCTTGTTCCATGTAGCCAGTTCCGGGTTACTGAGTAGAAAATGTTTGATCCCTCCAGTCTTGCTCAGTCAGTCTTCCCGTCGGGTTCCCTGCTGAACTTTAGTACTTGCTGCTGTATTTCCTCCTCACTTCTGTGTAGATCATCATCGCGCAGCAGAAGCTTCTACTCATGAATTGCTTTAGTTTGTGTTTATCTTGGAAGGTTTTTTTCTCCCTGTCTTTTTATTTCTTAGTATTTTTTTTGTATTCTTTTGTGTCCGATTTGTCTCTTGAAAACAAAAATATTGAGTTGACTGAAATTTATTTTTCAACCCAGCAATTAGTCTGTTAACTTGGCATTTCATATATTACTCTTAATTTTAATGTTGGAAAATCTGGCTAAATATTTTATCTTCTTTGTCCTGTAGAATCTCACTTATTTTTGTGTCTTTATTGCTTTGTTTAAGAGACTATAGGAAGATAGTCCTGAAATAGAGCAAGTAAAAACTCACAGATTAGATCTGGAGGAAATGGCTAGGGGATTAAGAGCACTTGCTGCTATTATGGAGGACTGGGGTTCAGTTCCCAGCACCCGCACGGCAGCTCATAGGGGATCCAACACCTTCTTTCTGACCAAGCATATATGTAGTGCACATATATATATATACACATGCAGGCAAAACATTCAAACACATAAAATTAAATAAATTTATTTTTTTAAAAAACCCACAGATGTCCTTGGACCTCATTAATTTCACTCCCCAGAGAGACACCTGGTACACTGCACACCTGGTTGGTTGGTGTGTGGTGACAGGAGCTAGAAGTGGCTTTTATACAGGGAAACTGCAAACCTGGTGTACTCCTCACAATAACCTGAACTTGCTAGGCTAACATAAGTCCCCAGCAGTCCCTGTGCTGAGCCGACTGGTGCACAGTAGGTGCCTGGATGGTAGGAAGCAAACACCTCATCCCTCTTTGCTTCTGACCTAGAAGACAAAGTCAGGCCCTGCTTCCCTGGAAGAGAAGAGTGAGAGGCAAGGGAGAGGGGGAGGGAAGGAAGCTCACCCTCTCAGAGGAAAAGACCCCATTGACTTTCACTTTTCTATAAAAACATGGAACAGAAATGGGTGGAACTGGCTCCTACAAGACAGTACTGTGTCATAGCTCCTCAGCTATAATTTTCCACAAAATCCCACCATAGCCCAGTAAATCAGGCTCATTTGAAAGTTAAAAAAAAAAAAAAAAAAACAGTTCAATAACATAAGCTGTTGCTTGTTAGGGCTCACTTAGCTTTGACCCTGAATCTGCATCCATATTTCACACCACATTCCTTCACTATGGCACACCCCAAACCAGGAACCCCTTGCTCCACAACATCGTACTTGTAGAAGTACTTTTCTAGCTGTGTGGGGTTTATTTTATTTCCTTAGAGGTGAATTTCTCATCCAGTTCCTGGAGATAACATCTTGTAATTTCCTTCTTCCTATAAAAGAAAATCAAAATAAAAACGTAGAGTTTGGGATGTGGACTCTGCATCTAGGCTGAGGGCTATGGTTGTGTGGCTCTGGTTGAGACGCTCTGTTTCTTTTGGTAAAACAAAAATACCTAGTTGATTGTTGAAGTCTCCACTGACTAAGGAGGTAACAGCACTGTCCCTGCAGGGGCTTCACCCAAGCCAGAGGAGATGAAGACCAGGCAGGGGGAAGTCTTGTAGGGCTAGAGGCGATGTCATCACTTTACTGGAGGTCAATCAGCTTCTTAGTGCCAGAGGTCACCACACATTGGGTGACTAGAAATGAATTTATTATCGAATAGCTCTGGAAGCTAACAGCTTGGAATCAAGCCATGGATGGATAGGACCTTCCATCTCCTGGTAACTGCCAGCAGTATTTGGCTCACTTCATCTTGTAAATGCACCACTGCCATCTTTGTCCCACAGCCTACCTTCCTGCTTGTGTCTCTTCTTCTTTTTCTATATAGACACCAACCATATGGGATTACAGCCACTCTACCCCAGCATGAAGCAACCTGATTATGACTGTGTGACACTGATTCCAACTAAATCACATTCACCAGGAACAAGGCTTTAATATACATAGATTCAAGGCACAATTCAGCCCACACTCAAGGCCTCCTCAGACACACAGAAGTAGCAATAAATAAGTTACTGGAGTCTTAGATGTGCTGCCAAGAGTTAAAAGTGCCAATTAAGGTATGCTTAATACACTGGGATTAGAGTTTAGGCGGCATTTAGCTGCTAGCCAAGAGGTCTTCGGTTCAAAGTCACATCACCAGAAAAAAGCAAAGCATGCCCAAGCTGCAAACCACAACCACTGAACAGCTTGGGATCAGAAACACCTTGGACTGACTCCTTGGATCCCACTCCCCCTAGAGGAACACCTGACTCACTCTTGAGGGAGAGGGAACAAAACTGGATCTGCCAGGAGTGAAGGCTGAACTAAGCAATATTGGGTCAGTGGGACCATGGGACTGTCTGCTGCCTGCCCAGGGAGAGGATGGGGAGTTGTGGAGAAGAAAGAATGACCTGATGTGGTGGGAGGGGGAAGGGACATTGAATAAGGATATACAAGGATAGAAAGCGTGACTTCTTTGTTCATAATAATAAAATAAAACTTAAAAAAAGAAAGTATAATTCGTGTGTGTGTGTGTGTGTGTGTGTGTGTGTGTGTGTGTGTGTGTGTGTTGTTACCATAGAAAAGCTCTTCCAACATGATGTCAGGAGTATTGATTTGCTGTACTAAATCAATTCTAAAGGTTCTAAAGGTTCACAATACTTTTCAAACACAGAGTCACTGTAGTATTGACAATACTGTAGCTGTGTGAGAAAAACATTCTTGTTTTAGAGGAGACTTGAACATTACTTTTATTTTTTTTGTTAAATTTTATTTTTTTTGTTAAAATATTTCTTAGAGAAAGTAAGCAATTTCAAAACTAAAACTTGTACTATATTAAGGATAAAGAGAAAACAATGTATTCTAAGGCTAAATTTTCATTGTGTCCATTTTTAAGCTAACAGGGATCTCAGATTCAATAAAATCCTGCATTATCACCAATCTTGGCAACAAGACAAAAATTGCAAACACATTAAGAAAACAAACAAACAAAAAAAACAAAGTCATATCACCTTTTTTCCTTTCTGTCTTTTGTTGTTATTGTTTTGTTTTGCTTTGTTCCACAAACGGGGATCATAACAGTATCAATCAACTTAGTGTGTAAAAGTAAATATCAGCTCTGATTACTAATAGGTAGACATGAAATTAAACTGTAAAGTTACTATGGAGATATATTTCTCCCAAAGACATCTCAAGGCTCCAGAATGTCAGAACAAAGTCCCTTTTTAGGAAACTATTTTATTTACTAAGAAACTTTGTCCTCCAAAATCAGTCTATGAGGACTTCAAAGTTTTGCCTGATAAGACTGCAACAATAATTAAAAAAAAAAAAAAAAAAAAAAGACTGCAACAATCAGAAAAAGACTGCTAATCAAACTTATCTTCTTATAGGCCTGGAGGACTGATAGTCAAATTTCATGTTGCTGGGACAAAATTAGAGTGTGCACAGACGGAAGGTCCTTTCTGGAGGCTCCAAGGAAAACAGCATCCTTTCGTCTGGGGGACCTGAGTCATTTTGGCACAGAGCATACTGGTCTCACCCGCAATCGAAGTTTCAGGCAAGAGGTTCTTGAATGCAGCACTCTGTGTGGATTTTAGGTTTACATAGACCAAGGACGCAAAGGCCCAGATTCCAGTGCAGCACACATCTGAGGTAGATTTGTCTGTGCTGGCAGTGTCACTTCCCAGGTCCCCAGTCAGACCCCTAGAGTAAGCCCAGCCCACTCTCAGCTCTCACACTCCCTGATCACAAGGTCAGACACAACCTGAGCACTGCCTGCAGATGTAGGAGCTGCATCTTGCCATCATCTCCCCTGTAGTACTGTCCTGCTCACTGGAATGCTCCCCTTTCCCACTAGGTCTACTCTCTAAGCCTGCTTCTGGTGCCCTGATGAACCCTAAAAATAGGAGACACTAGTTTAGAGTACAGTTCAGAGCATATACCAAGGTCCTTGCTTAAATCTTAATACTCTGTGCCAACGCTAGATGGTACTACTATGAGATGCCTAAATTCTTCTTACATGCTGTAATACGCAGTTCTTACTGCAGAGGGCAGACAGCAGATCTAGATCTGGGACAGGAGTTCTTCCAAGGAGTCTCTTGACTGTAGTTTACTCCTAATCTCAAGTGATGTGTGTAGCAAGCTCCCTAGATGATTCCTATGACATGAAATCTGCAGACTGTCCTCAGAGGTGCAATTCAGCACCTGTTCAAATCTTCAAGGTCCCCATTAGCCAACCCTGAGGTCCTTAAGTTGTGTAGGATGTACCCACCCTCCCAAATCTGTGTTCTAGTCCCCGAGTTCCAGTGCCTTAAGAATGTCTAAGTCTATTTGCATAGCTCCTGGTGTGGTCTTTGCACTGAGGTAAAGGGAAGATATGAGATGGTTTCTTAAAGGGTCCTAAACCCAGTGACAAGGAATGGACTTGGTTCCTAATGCTGTGTGTACCCAAAAAGCATGCTAATTTTGACTTTGATGCCAGATGCCTGCTATGAAGGGCACAGATGACTGATTCTGTAGACCCTTTCAGACATCAGTGGCAATACCATTTCTGTCCCAGAAAGTTCAAGAAAGCATTTGGGAGAAGAAAATGTTGCCTGTTTTATAATCATAGAGGTAAATTTGTAGTGAGGCAAGTTTGGTGTCTTCTAAGAGTCACAGTTGAATGAATACGCATAGCAACATTTTATAGACATGTTGAACATGGTTACACAAGTATAAAGCAGTTCTTAGATCCCTATCATTATCAGGGGGTATAGCTCAGGGGTAGAGCATTTGACTGCAGATCAAGAGGTCCCTGGTTCAAATCCAGGTGCCCCCTGCTATTCTATTAGTATCACTATTTTTTAATTACTAAGGCTAAGTGATGAAAACTCATTCTTTAATCCTAAATCTTAGGGTACTGAGCTTCCTAAAATCTCAGAGAAATTTTGGAGTGATTTAAAACTGTGTCATTGAGTACCACAAGCCCATAACTGCAAGTTATTTCAACCTAAACTTTTTATTTTATTTACCAATTTAATTAAAATTTTCCTTTTTTCTTTTAAAGAGTGGGGGGGCAAGGATACATATATGTTTGTTAAGGCCATAGGACAACTCAGATTTTGTTTCTCAGGTTTTGTTTCAACAACAACTTCTTGTTGTTGTTGTTGTTGCAGGATCTCTTACTGGTCTGAAACTTACCAAGTAGACTAGGCTAGCTAGTCAGTGAGCCCCAGGATCAGCTTGCCTCCATCTCCCCAGTACTGGCATTATGGTACATACACCATGCCCATGTGAGTTCTGAAAATCAAACTATCATTGCAAAGCCTCAGGGACTTGATCTATCTGGGGCATCCAGAGAATGAAGAAAAGACAAACACAGTGTCTTGGTTACTTTTGTATTGCTGCAGTCAAACAACATGGCCAAGGTAGCTTATAAGAGAAAGCATTTAACTTGTCTACCTTAACCTTGTAGAAGGCTAGAGTCCATGATGGCAAAGTGAAAAAAATATCTGAGAACTCACTATTGATCCACAACCTTGAAGCGAAAAGACAAAATGAGTCTTTCTCTGTCCCACCAGCCAGCTCCCAAATAATGACATGGAAAATTCTTATAAATTATGGAAGCTTGGCCTATAGCTTAGGCTTGTTCCTAGTGAGCTCTTATAACTTAAATGAACCCACTTATAATAATCTACGTTCTGTCATGTGGTGTTACCTCTCTTCCATCTTGCATCTCCTGTTTCTTCTCCGTCTCCCGGCTTCTCCTCTGCACCTAGATTCCTCCTCTTCGTTTCTCTTCCTGAAAGTCCCGCCTACATCTCTTGCCTAGCTATTAGACATTCAGCTTTTTAATTACACTAATCACAGCAATACATCTTCACACAGTGTACAAATATTCCACAGAGAGACACTCTATGGATGGGAGTCTTTTAAAACCTCCAGGCCAACTCCCAGTGACAGACCTCCTCCAACAAAGTCACAACTTCTAATCCTTCCTACACAGGTTCACCAACTGGGGACCAAATACTCAAATATATGAGTCCATAAGAGACATTCTCATTCAAACCACAATACCTAACAATCACAATATCAAATAAAATAGATCATGGACAAAATGTATTGTTGGAAATAGTGTTACTTCCTAAAATTAAAATGAACAATTCTCTGGGAAAATACAATTCTAAATTCCTGTGAGCAGGTCACCAAATACATAGGGGGAAGAAATAGACAAATGTGTATTCTTGAGATTTTATCCCAGCTCACTAACCAATAGTTCAAAAGACAGATAAATGATAATATATAAAAGGCATAAATAACACAATCAATATGCTTGGTTTAATCTCTTATTATAACCTATATTAGAATATGAACACTCTTCTGAAGGAAATATGAAACATTTAAATGCTTCTTGCTTTACTGGCCACAAAATAAGTCTCAGAAAATTCTAGCAGGTGTGTGCAACCCCTGATCCACAATAGCTATGGATGCCAACTCAGTATAAAACAATAAGCATACTTAAAACCTTGTGAGATTTATTTTGCAATTTTTTATAACTCAATTGTGTGGTGAACTTTATCTTAATATCGAAAGTTTGGATACACTCATCACAGTCAACACCACAGTCTCTGAATATCAGGCAAAATTTAAAAGCTCATAAATTCTATTTAAAAAAAAAAAAAACTCATCATGGGAAATCCAATAGTCTTTTTAGGTTACTTCATGAATGGAAAAGAAAACCATAATGGAAGTCAGAATCCATTTTAAATTCCAGTCATTTTCCATATGGAGAAGTGGACGGTGCAATTTACACTGGCTAAACCAGCTGGCTTAGTCCACTAAAAGCCAATTCCATATGGCCAGGTAACCAAAGGTCAAATATGCAGAAAGCTAAGCCCCTAAAAATCAAGCTACTGAGCAACCAATTTGAATTACTGAAATTTTTAAATGCATTTCATTTCTACTCCATCCCTTGTGTACTTGCAGAACTCGTGAAATCTCTGAGATCAAACTAGAGCAACTTGTATTAAACTGACAGAATCAGTTATGTTAACTGCTGACAGAATGAAGTCAAGAACCAAGGGTGAGGATAGGGGTGGGGATTTCCTCAGACATATTTGCTGATAACAAGAATGCTCACAAAAGACTGCCACACAACCTTACACAAAGGCCACAGCAACCATGTAGGGAAAAAGTACTCTACAAAGGATGCTCACTCATCAAGTGCCTGTTCAGAACTGGAATAACAACACTTTATTGATGCTTATAGCCAAGGACTATTATTTCAAAACAACTCTGCAACCTTGATCATTTTAGTCTTAAAAAACACCTTTGCCTTCTCTTGCCTCCCTGAACTAATCGTGGTTTGTCATAGTAGCATACCCCAGACTACAACCCCTGCCATCTGGAATAAAAATTTTAACGTAGCGATGGATCGATATAAGGGCGGGAATAGGGGCAAGAATAGACAAAGGGGTGATAAGTGGGCCCCAGTTTTTTACTTAACTTTAACAACTGCCCATTCAGCAAGTTTGATGTTGCCAAGCTGTTCTTAGTGACCGATGGCCCAGAATCTACAAATGCTACACCAAGCCCAAGCAGGAGGGGTACTTTACATGCTGAAAGTTGTGTTTTTCTTTTCTTTTTTTAAGGTTTAGAATTGAAAGGATTTTAAGGCTTAGGGATCATGAGTCCCTAGCTTAGGGCCTAGGACTCACCCTGAGATGCTACTGGAGATGAGAATGAACTTTCAGTTTGCCTTTTCCATGTTCCGGTCCTGTCCTTGGGAGTATGAAGGAGGAAATTCACTCAGCTGGTCCTGTGTTCTGGTGTACCGGGATACAAAGCCAGTGGAGTTCATGTAGGCCAGAGTCGCTAAAGAAGAACTACACTGGAGTGGCTAAGAAAGAAATCTGCTTTCCTCGGAATATCGCAGATGAGGGGACTCTGCTGCAAGCATTTGGGGGAGCAGAGGGCAAAGCGGCACAAATCCAGGGCAGGGTGGCCTCTGCTTCTGCTCCAAGCGCCTGTCTCAAAGAGCAGATGAAGCTCCACAACCTTCTCCTCTTTGAGTTTTTCTGCTTATAATGGGCGGGAGCTCCTCCAGGAAAGAGCCACACTGCTCAACCTGAGGCCTGTGCCTGCACCTCACAGATGTAGAGCAAACGAATCCAGGATGGTGGGTGCACACTTAGTCTATACATCATACATATATTTAAACCTACTATGTGTCAGGAACTAGTGGAGCTACCACCATCAGCAGGCGAGACCAGCAAGCAGTTACACAAAATAAAATGACGCAGGGCAGTGTGGCTATTGATGCCCTGGCTCCTCAGCCCTTACCCAAGGTTGGGTTTGCATGACTGGGGCCTATGGGAGAAACCGGTCCCTTCTTATCCACGCATCTCCACCTGGCACCTGCACAGGACGCGCCTAGAAAGCACCGGATGCTAGAAAGGATGCACGAGTGCAAGGATGCTTGTCTGGGTGACCGGTTGTGTGTACCAGAGCATGCGCAGCGGCAAGCCTGACCGGACGCAGGCGACTCCAAGTAGATCCCTGAACCTGAGCAGCTGGAGGTGCGAGGGGCGGAGCCTTAGAGTCCCGCCACACCCCCGAATCACGTCCCAGACCCGATGCCCTCTGGGAAGTGTAGTAGGCGCCTGCGTTGTTATCATTGTGAGGCCGGGGGCTGCGGGCGGAAGCGGGACCACCCCCTCCCGGGATGCGAGGCTCGGGGCCGACCCAGGCGAGGCAGCACTGCGAGTCCCCGCTCGGCCCGGCCACCGGCCCCGGCTCCTGTCGTGCAGAGCTGGGCGGCTGTCCGCAAGGATCTCGAGGGTCTAGGTGCAGCCTCCTGCCGGAGCCGCGCCGGAAGTTAGGTGGGCCAAGGAGTCGCGAAGCTGAGTTCCGCCATGGCGCTCCAGGTAAGGCGAGCCGTTGTGGACTGACTGATGCTTCGGCTACTCCGTGCTGCGGGACCCCCGGGGCGACGGGCCAGAAAG
Organism: Sigmodon hispidus; assembly: GCA_004025045.1. Lineage (NCBI taxonomy): Eukaryota > Metazoa > Chordata > Mammalia > Rodentia > Cricetidae > Sigmodon > Sigmodon hispidus. Next base: position 47,413 of record PVIH01009412.1, on the reverse strand, counting down.
GAGCCGTCACCACCGACTTTGAGCTCGGGTGAGCCCAACCAGGCCGGCCACATGCCCAGGATTCCCTGGCCACAAGTCTAGGGCTCTCCCCTTCCCCCAGGATACACGGATCTGGAGCTTTTTTTCTACCTGGGGAGCTCATTCCTTGGGCTTTTCAGTACAAGATATCACGAGAAATGTGGATGATGGAGGCCTCAGTGAGACTTGGGGAGAAACTATATCTGACATTTACTTTTGTTGAGATACGGAAACCCGGAGAGTGAGGCCAAGAAAGTGGGGAGAAAGAAAACGGATACAAGTTATGCTATGGTATGGTAGAATGTGTCAACCCCAGAACTGTGGGAAGAACCCTATCTGCTGTTGTGGCCTAGGCAGCGTTTGGGCAGGGTCATAGGCTGTGAAAATGCCAAGGCAGTTGCTGCACTGCCTTCTGCCTAGACAACCAGAGACAGGTGTGCAATTTTGTTGCCCATGAGATTTGGCCAGACTTAGGCAGCTGTGTTGGGGTCGTAGCTAGAACAAGGGTGTGGCTAGACATTACTAGTACCCCACAAGTATCTTGGGAGAAACAGTAAGTAAGGTAAATGGGATGTTGCCTGGCCAGGGAGTATCTTTGACAGACAGGCAACCCAAGGCCACTCTTGCTCAGAAATCTCACTGACACCAACCTAGAGAGACTGCTTATTTGGGTTTCCCGTTCTGTATCTGAGGGAGCTGGACCACATATCTCATAGACTCAATGTTCAAGGAAGGATGTATCCTCATACTGCATGGAGAAGATGGTTGGACATGTCCTGGAAATGCAAGGTTACATATAGTCTGATGGAGAGGGATAGGGAAGGCCTGCAATCTTTGTGTTCAGTGACTATAAGAATCACAGGGATGTGTGTACAGTTTGCAGCTGGGGACAGTTGAGTAGCAGCCTGGTACAAGTAATGACCTGGTAGCCTGAGGCCTGCTGGGGCAATGAGGGTAGGCAGATAAAGACTGAGATAGACAGACTAATACTGTGAGGGCTGAAACTGCAGTTTCTTACAGAGACTGACATAGTAAAAGCGATTTTTTTAGGAGAACCATTATGGCAGCTATGAGAAAGAGGTTGGTCATCTACAATGGTCCTAGTTAGCTCCAGAAGCTTTTCTTTTGATGACTGGGGCAGGAACCCAGACAACAGGTCAGTGGTAGCTGTCTTCCTGACTCAGTCTCCCGCCCCTCTGTCTCTTTGCCTCCTTTTCCCATCCCTTCTCCCTCACACTATTCACCCCTTCTTCACTTTTTATCTGTTTATCTATTTATTTTATTTGGAGGCAGGGTCTCATGTGGCTGAATATGGTCTTGAACTTGTGATTCCCCTACAACCGTATGGAACTATAGGCATTGCCACTGTTATCTGGCTTGTGTGTCACTGGGGATCAATCCCAGAATATACTAGACAAACACTTTACCATCTGACCAACATCCCCACTTCCACTCCTGTTTGGGAAACCTCTGAAGGGACCATTGAGAATCACAGCAAGTTCTCATTCACATTTTATAAAAAACATTGTCAGTGAAGATTTCCTTTTGAGGCTGAAATGGAGAGAGGTCTGGAAAGTATCACATCACATGCAAAGGCCTAAAAGAACCAGATATATTTAGCCTTGAGATAAAGAGTCTCACATCACCTACCCACTCTCCCAAGGTCAGGAGTGATGTTAGAGGAGCCTGAGGTGGCAAGCTATGCTCTGTAGATGGATATTAGGCAGATAGACTTGGCTGCAGAGACACTAGTCTAGTACTTTATGTGCCCCAGAATTTATACGAGACATTTTGCGTATGCATTTTGTCTGTACAATATCCCTATGAAATAGGACATGATCCATTTTACAGACAAGTTTGCTGAGGCTCAGGTGGGTCTGTTGTTTTTCTGATGTCTTATAACTAGTATGTTGTCACTCCACGCACTTTAGGTTATGGTTCTCAAGAAAATCAACGACAGTAAGCACACTCACAAAAGATAAATGGATAAGAATGCCGGACTTTGTCAATATCCTCTGAATTTTGTCAGTTAGAAACTTAATTCCCAGTGTCATGTCCATGCTTTGTGGAGAGGTCATTGGACTTATTATTAATGGGTTATTGAAGGCGTAGCCTTTCTGGCCTGCTTGCTTTGTTTCGCCATGTGATATTCCCCCATGAAACTGTCATAGACTATATGATATGGTAAGGAGGCCCTCAACAAACACGGCCTGTTCACCTTGGACTGTCTAGCATCTCCAATTATAAGAAACCAATTTATTTGCTTTATGAATTTTCCCCTCTCAGGTATGCTGTTAGAGTAGTAGAAAAAGACACAGACAGAGAGGAAACCAGTGAAAAATGGAGCTGAGACTGAAAATGCATGAAGATAACAGCTGTGAAATATCTGGCCACTTGTGTTGTTTGTATTTCTATATTAAAGTAGCTAACACAGGCCACTTATAAAGAACAGAGATTTGGCTGCATGTGATGGCACTCAGCTTTAATCCTAGCACTTGGGAGGCAGAGGCAGCTGAAACTCTTAAGTTTAAAGCCAGCCTGGATTACATAATGTGTTCCGGGATAGCCAAAGCTGCAATAGTGAGACCCTCTCTCAAAAAATAAACAACTACAAAACAGATTTTTTTTTCATTCTTTCATGATTCTGACTGCTGAGAAATCCAAAGTTTGCCTTGGTGTGTGGATTGGCTACTTTGCTGGTTGTTCAGACCAAACACCCCACAGAAACACCTAAGAGAGGCTTGTGCTCTCAGAGGGTTCAGTCATGGTCATTTGACCCCTGCAGTTGGGCAGAACATCATGGCAGCAAAATGTGTGTTTGCCACGTCTTGATGATTGGGAGATAGGGGCCGTGACAGGAAGGGACGAAGGAGTATTACATCCCAGAGGACCCACCTCCAGTAGTGATATGCTAGGTCCACTTTCTAAAGTTTCTATAACCTAAAATAGTTCAGCTGGCAGGGAACACGCTATTCTGTGGGAGTATCCTTTCTTCTGGCAGAGTCCGAAACAGGTGACCAGGTTCCACCTCTTCAGGTTGCAGGCCCCATTGGGTCATGCCTCTCTGTTGCCATGACTTAGTCACCCTTTCTGGTGACTGATCATTCCTGTTCCCTTAGCTATTGCAGTGACAATGTTGGATTATAAACAGAGGCTTCTGTCCTTTTGGCTCTCTGACTTCTTGATGGTGAAACTTCCTTGGTCCCCCATAGTTTTCTACTTAGGGCAACTGGGTAGAGATGTTCATATGTCATAATTTATCTGACTTTTAAAGGACAGGCTTGTTTTATCACAGCAGCATCTGTACATGTTTAAACAGTAATTAAAATGTGTAAGTAAAACATGCATATTTGGTCTATAGGAGGTATGTGTATGCCCATTTGGACCCTGAGCCTGTTGACACAGACCTGAGGGTCTGTATCTCACACATGAGGACTCACCAGCTTCTTCCCACTACCAGCCAGCCCCCATGGCTCCCAGGCATTGGCTAATAGGATACCAGGAGGGACAGGTGGAAGAGACCAGCACCAGAAAGGACCAGAGGACAGAGCTGCAGCAGAGATGCCAAAGGCAGGACTGGGGAGTGATGGGTTGAATGCATGGGGGGAGGGGGTGTAATGTGGCTAAGTGTAATGAGGTCCTGTGGTGGCATCCCCAAGAGCATCTGAGACTTTTAGAGATGCCAGGCTCAGCAGGTAGTTAGACTCACAGCTCCATGTGGGAAAACATCTGACAAATTTAACCAATAGGAAACCTTGAGGGAAGCTTCCTGGACGCCTCCAGTGCAGTCACTAAGAAGCACTGAGCTCCCCCAGCATAATGATGAATGACCCATATGGAATGCCCACTGGGGAATCTTGCCAGAGACTACACCCAGGATTGTTGCTGAGAATGGTCACTCAGGCATCTTCTGGCTGACACATGCCCCAGTTGCAGACACCTAGAAAGAAGATGTGTGTTCAGATTAGCTACTGTGTTAACCAATTAATCTCTAATTGGCTAGGTAGAAACCCTTTTGAGATGCACATTCCCAGGTGTCTGCCTGGGTCTCCCTGGTGCTAAGGCATTTTAAAGGATACAGTGACAGGCAGGCCTGTGCCATTGGCTCCTCAGTACAGAACCTAAGATTGTCCCCATTTTATGTACTAGGAGGCCAATAAGAAATGCAAAATGGCTCCCTGCTAGAGGTTTGTGGAATGTCTGAGGTGTTCTTGAGGGATGGCCATAGTGGGCCAGAGCCACAGTTAAGCTTGGGGAAGAGGCTTCTGAGTTGCCCAACAGGCTGTGCAAGTGGTTGGCAATGCTCAGAGAACTAAGAGGCAAAGGACACTGCCTCTGATCCCTTCTGGGCTTCTGACTGTCAGCAGTCACTGGAGATGCAGTCTCTAGCCAGATATGTTGCTGGAGCCTCACTACTTCAAAATGTCAGGGCTCTAGGTGTATGAGGCCAGTGTATGCACAGTGGTAGCTGTCAGGAATGGCAGGCAGAGAGATGGCAGGGAGTGGGTGGCAAGGCTGCCAGTTAGCAGAGACAGTTCTTAAAGTCACTGACTTAAGTGTGTGAAATAGGCAGTCGACTCTGCTCTGCTTTATTAAAAGTGTCCTCATTTTCTTTCCAGGCTTGTTTCTAACCTAGATGGAGTCTTTCTATAATTTACATTCTGTTTGTGTCACTTGCGTGGTTAATTTCTACCATAATTTAAGTTCATGCCTATCAGATGTTGGTCATTGTCTTAGTTTTCATGGATATTTTAAAGTCTACTGAATGATGACTTTTAAAGAAACTAGGAGATGTTGCTTTCCTTTTACAAAGCCACAGGGTGCAGGGGGTGAGCAGATAAAGATGTGGAGTGTGGATGTAAAGAATATTTCCTGAAGCTCCCGTGTTTCTAGGTTTCTTCTTTGTCCCTAAGGACTATATCACAGGCTCTCACTGCTAGCAGTAGTGGGAAGGGTGGGATAGGGAGCATGGTGAGGTGGGGCCTCTGGATGGGCCCCAGGAGGGCTCTGTGGCCAACAGCTCCCCTGCATGCTTCTGCTGTGTGTACCTGGTGGTGGGTATCACAGCTTTTCACAGTGGAACTGACCACAGCTGGACTAGAGTGTGTGGAGAGTTGAAACCTTGCAAGACAGATGGAACTGGAAGTGTGAAGGTGGGTTCTACCCAGCAGCTAGGAACCTGGACCAGATTGGAGTCTGGAGATCAGAGGTGCTAAGCACAGGTCAGGCCTATGAGTACATCTTGCTGCCTGACTGGCAGGTGAAAAGGGGTTGATCTTCTTTAGACCTTGGGGTTTTGTGAGCTTTTGTTCTTGCCCCGCCTCCTGCTCTTTGGGGGTGTTTAGTTTCTGACATAAATCATGTCATCCCTGCTAAGAGCAGCGGTAAGTGGGATTTTTTCTTTGCTATGCAGGTCAATTAACCCTAGTCTAGAAATCTGAGATGGAAAATGCTCCAAAAAGCAAAACTTTTGAGCAGTGCGATACCCTGGGTAGAGAAGTCCACATCTGAGCTCCTGTGATCACTGGCAGTCAAAATGCAGGTGTACTAAAACTACCTTCAATTAAGTATATAAAGAACAAAATATAAATTTCTTCTTTAGATTTGCATTCCATCTCTAAATAGTTTATTATGTACATGAGAACACTCAAAATCAAATATTCAAAACGCATCTGACCCCAAGAATTTGGGATAAAGAAAGTAGATGTAGTTAATGAGCTGGCTTATTCGTAAGTTGATGTTCTCCTCGGTGCTGCAGAGCTGGAGTTCTGGGTTCTCAAGATGTTCACTTCCTGACTGACACAGCAAATGGAGCTGCCTGGGGACTAAGGAATGTAGTGTCATCTTTCTTACTTATATCTGTGGGGACCTTGCTTCCTAAATGTTGCTGGTGGCACATCTTCCTGGGCACCCAGCTAACTGCAGCACTGTCCCAGTAACTAGTACGCCCAGACCAGGTCCCACCCATGTGTGCACTACCTGCTCCCAGTGTCTAACAGGAGACTCATGTGGCTCACTGAGCTAAGGGACAGTTTGAGTGGGCCTTGTTGGCATGGATGACTGTGCCCACAGGTGCCCATCAGCTTCAAGGACTTGGCCGTGCGGTTCTCTGAAGAGGAGTGGCGGCTCCTGCAGGAGGGGCAGCGGGAATTCTACAGAGACGTGATGCGGGAAAACTACGAGACGTTGGTGTCTGTGGGTGAGGGCCCAAGGCCTCCAGAGCGTGGGGTGCAGGGACAGATGATGGCATCAGTGAAGGAGGCCAGGGTCCGTGCCTGGGGTCTTGAGTCTCTGAGAGACCCTAGGCTCCTCCGGGCCTTGACCTCTTCATCTGTGAACTGAGTAGTTTTAGGGGTGTGTTCAGAACTTGAGGCTGCCCAGGGCCTCACTTTCCTTTGTTCGTTTGTTCATTTCTATGAGCCAGAGTGGGGGTGCCTGGGTACAAAGATTTAGGGGCATGTGGTCTTTTGAACTTGGTGACCACACAAACATGTATGGAAAGCTATGCATAGATGAGCAGGCATCTGGGCCATCACGTGACTGTGGGAGGGTAGAAGCCACTCAGTTCCCAGAGTAACTGTTCCTTTCTTCCCCAGGGACCTCTGAGCTGCTTCCTCTCTCTGCCTTCCTGTCACCCACAGAGCCTGGAAGAGCCGCCTCGGGAGAGAGCCACCGTGATAGGGGACAAGAGCCCCCACAGGAGCACGGTTCCCAGGGTAGGTCCTCCCAGGAGACTGAGCACTTCCTCCCAGTCATGGTGTCGGCCTCTAGATTCTGCCCTTCAAGTGACACTTTACCTTTAGCTAATTCAGTCCAGGCCTCCTTGAGGCCTGCCCCTTATTCCTCGGGGTTGGAGGCTCATTGCATGTAGTCCCTGAAGAAATGCTGAGAATAAACCCTGGGGTAACACGAGGGAGAACTCTGCCTTGGGTCTCACCCACCACTACCCAGAGCCAGCCTGCAGCTTAGACAAAAGAGGTGGCACATGGGGCCCAGAGTCAGTGAGGAAAGGGGGGAGGCCAGGTGGAGCCACAGGACCCTTCAGTGTGGCTCTTACTGGAAAGGAGACAAGAGGAGCCGAACCCTCCTTCTCCGAGTCATTTGTTCCTTTGGCTGCTTCATCTGTGACTGAGAAGGTTCCCTGAGGAGCTAGGTGACTGAGCACAGGGCTCACATACCTCTCCACAGGAGGGCAGCCCCAGCAGAGCCTACACCTCACTGCCTTGGTGCAGCTGGTGAAGGAGATTCCGGAGTTCTTGTTTGGAGAAGTGAAAGGCACTGAGGACTACTCTGAGAGTGGGAGCACCAGTCTGGATGGAGAGCGAGCGAGCCCTGAGGGTAAGTCACACAGGCTGCAAGGGTGGTAGATATGGGGGGGGGGGGGGAGAGAAAGTTCAATATCTGTTCTGAAAAGAAAAGGAAAGAATGACGTCACTACAGTCCCCAGTGCCGTGCATAGCTGCCTTCCAGCTCAGCTTCTGAGCTCCTCTCTCTATGCTCATCCTCTGAGCTTTTGGGACCTAGTGGGCATGAACAGCTCACGCCTTCTCTCAACATTTCCATGTCCAGCCACCTGGTGCTCCCTTCCTGCTGCCTTGCACTTTGCATGGTCTTGAGCAGCCTGTTTGTCTCTATGACATTGTCCATCGAGCCAGTGGGTCCTAGATCCTATTGGTGGCCTTTTCTTTCTGCCTCACAGACTGTCTGTTCTTTCCCATGTCCAACTGGTCAGGACCCACCTCACCGAGGAACATGTCCCTACCTGCTACAGCCCCCTTCAGTTAATGTTGATAACATAGGAAGGGAACAGGGGTCCCTTAGAGTGGCACCAACTGGGTGGGATGTGGCTTTGTCCTCACCGTGGTGTGCTTTATCAGGACATGGCCAAGGCATGAATCTTCAGGTTTCAGAGCTCAACAATGACAATGACTAGGCCGTGGCTCCTGAGTGTTGTTAATGGAACAACAGGGAAACCACTGACTATGGTGATGTTAGGACGGCTTACCAGTTGGCATCTTCTCCTTCTCCCAACAGTAGCTGGGGTTGTGGAAACTTCCCTTCCCAGAGGCCTGCTCAGTTCTCTTCCGGAGAGCCCCGCAAGCCACTCCAGCCTGGCCACCACACCCACAGGCAGCTCATCTTCCAGTGGCCCTCCTGGAGACTGGGCACAAGAAAGCTCCCTACCTACCAGTGAGTCTCACCAATGTACACAGAGATGCCCAGCATTGTAAAGGCCTATCCCCTGTCCCCTCCTCAGCCTCCTCTGTAGTAACTGGAAGCAAAGGTCTCTGAATGATGAGAAAACACATTTGGCTTCTGATCTACAGACCAGGTAGATGCTTAGTTCCAGATGTCCCTGTGTTGATCACTGAGTACAGAGAGAGCTCTGGACATTTCCTAATGTACAAGCCAGGCAGGTCTCTTACCTGTGTGCACCTCATTTGATTCTCAGATTGCCTCAGCAAAGCCTAACTAAAGTTTTCTGGGGTCTCAGCTTATCTTCTAAAGTACTTCAAAACTGTGCTTGTCTGAATGTTTTGTTTTTTTATTTTTAGTTGTGAACCTAGTCTTTAATGTCTGAGCCATCTCTCCAGGCCTGTTTTAGTGTTTTAATATAGAATATTTAAAGAAAAAAGATTAAAAGGGACACCCTCAAAAAATGTACCCCAATTATCCTACAGTTCCATGTGCCATCTGTCTTACAAGCCCCACCTAAGTAGCATGAGTCCAGCTGGGAAGTGGTGGTGCACACCTTTAATCCCAACATTCAGGAGGCAGAGGCAGGTGGATCTCTGTGAGTTTGGGGTCAGCTTGGTCTACAAAGAGAGTTCCAGGACAGCCAGGGCTACACAGAGAAAAACCCTGTCTCTAAGGGAAAACAAAAGACCACACATACACACACACCAAAAAAGTAGGCTTGATTAGCTGGGCCAGATTCCAAAACTGGGGTCTGGAAAGGATCTGGAAGCATTGAGCATGGATGAGTCTTGGTATTTACAGCTAAACCAGAAGGAGACAGCAAATAGCCTTCGGCCCTCCTGGAACAAGCCTTCCAAAGACAGCCCTAGCAAGAGGCTAATTGTTAAATTTGGGTGATGCTCAAAGGCTTGGATAGTTAGCGTGCTCTGTCCCAGAGTCTGAGTCCCCCTAATATGGCTTTCTTTGTGTCTTTCAGTAGGAACTGCTGATAGAGCACTGCCCCTAGAGAAGGAAGGCAGCTTAGGAGCCTCGGGAGAGCCTTGCACTCATCCCACTCAGAGCCTGGACCAGAGCGATAGAGGCAGCACAGGAACAGGTGAAAGGCTGGCTTTCCTGGGGCCCAGAGCCTAGAGCTGAGTAGGGTCAAAGAAGGTCATGTCACTCTCCTCTGAACTCTGTAACAACCTTATAAGGCAGTGTTTCTCAACCTTCCTAGTGCTGAGATCCTTTAATACAGTTCCTCATGTTAGGGTGACCCCAGCTATAAAGTTATTGCATTGCTACTCTATAACTGTAATTTTGCTATTATTGTGAATCATAATATAAATGTTTAATATGTGACCCTGAAGGGGTCACAACCCACACAGGTTGAGAACCACGGCTGTAAGATAAGCTTTGTGTGTTTGTGTGTGTGATTCTCAGCTATCCAGAGATGGTGAAAATGACTGAGGATCTTGTGCTGCTTGTCAAGACCACACTGACCTTAGCTACCTTGTATGTGCTTAGGAACCTCTCCTGAGAACAGTCCCTTGCAAGGCCTCATCAACTGTCTGAAGGAAATCCTTGTGCCTGGGCCCCAGCACCGTGGAAGAGCCCAAAACTTGACATCTTCTCTCCCTGGCCTGAGTGTGTTGAAGCAGATCAGAGAGGTGGAACCAGAGAGCCTGCCCTACCCCGGTGAGTCCCTGAGTGCCTGGCTTGCTCAGGCCAAAGTCTCCATAGTCCCTGGGATATTCCACTTGCCATTCATAGCTATTGCTGTATACCATGCTGTAGTTAGCAGTGTATATTAATTACAAGCTGATTAGTTTATGGTTCACGCATATTATTTGCTAACTCTAATACTTTAAGTTAACCCATATTTCTATTTATATTTAGCCACATGGCTTGGTACCTTTTTGCTCCATGCAGCATTCTCATCTTCTTTCCCCTGCATTTGGCTGCATCTGCTGTGCTCTTCCACTTCCCAGAATTCTCCTAGTCTGGTTGCCCCGCCTCTATTTCCTGTCTAGCCACTTGACCAGTCAGCATTTTATTAAACCAGTATTGACAGTGTACAAGGGCATAGTCCCACAGTACCATGCTGTCACTTGTGAGATGACCACTTTTGGGTCCTTCTGTGTCCCTAGGGTTAGGTGTCTGAAGCCCAATGGCTTTCAAGGATAGCAGCCACAGACTTTATCCTGTTATCCTCACTGTTCTCTGCTCCTTCTAATGTGGACACTGAAGAGGACTTTGCTGTCAAGATGTCACTTTCTGTTGACATGAATGAGATGGCAGCGGACACTGAGGTCTGCCTGACGTTTCCTCCTCAATAAGCTGCTGAATCTTTGAGCTTTGGTCTTATATCTTTAGAAGATAGCTGTTCCATCCTCTGGGTTGGGGTGAACTTAACCTCAGAACTCTTCTCATGCATCTGAACATTCCATGCGTATGTCAGTGTCTGTACATCTTGAAGCTAAGCTGTCCTCAGAACTCAAAACTGCCAGTCCACCCCCTTCAGTTTGCACCCGAGTGATAGCTGTGGTACTGCCCACCAGGAAGGGTTACTGGTCCTGGTTTCTGACCTTGTGCTGCTCAAACTGCACCCACCCCAGGACAGTCCTTGTCTGTCTGTCAGGAGACTGAGGACCGAACTTACGTGAAATGTGTCTTTTCCTTTAGTGAAGACAGAGGCAATATCCGGGGATTGTCCCATTCAGGGCCTGCTGAACTGTCTGAAGGAGATCCCGGAAGCCCCAGACAGGTATCCCAGCCCCTCGGGAGCAGGAGCCCTGCGGCTGCAGGAGGACCCAGGGAAAAGGAACTCTGGAGGTAAAGGCCGTTCACCTAGGGGTGGGGGCGGGGGCGCCAGATATAATGTTCTTGGTTTCCCTGCTCTGAGTACAGCTGTGTATAACCCTTCACAACAAAATTGATGCCTGGCGTCAGCATGTCAGTCAGACAACCACATGCTGGACCTCATTACTCTGTACAAGAGTAGAGCATATAAGAGACCCTTAGTCAGTGTTTCATAATTTTCCAAACTGGTTCTTGTTATAGGAGGTAAATGAGCTAGGAGAACTTTCTAGAAGGGCTATCAGGGAGGAAGAGGGAAATGAAATAGAAGGCAGGAATTGTGGCTCAGTAGACCGTAACTGTGACTGGGGATTCCTGCCATCCTGTGTTCAGGCTGGAGAATGGGGTTCCCAGCACGTATGTTTGGACCAAGATTATTTGTCAGCTCATTAAGAAGCTTGTGTTCCTAGGAACACAGCCTTGAGAGGGTGGGGTTGAACTAAGCCTGCTGCACAAGGAGCAAGATCTGATTTGCTGCTGACCAGGAAGGGATTCACTTTAACATCCCTTAGAAAGCTCCCATGTACCCCAGAGATGGTAGGGATGTCACTTGGGGCTGTGCTTGGGATTGAGAGGTGATCATACTCAGGAGCCTTGGAAGTCCCCCCTAGCCCTATAAAGTGGATCTCTAGGACTTAGGTTGAGTCTAATCTTGAAACCAGGGCTTCCCAGCAATCACCTTTCCTACAGGGATGAAATGCCCCCAGACTCCTCCTCTCCGGCATCGGCATGGTGCTGGAAGTCTGCTTGCCATGGTGAAAGTAGAAGATGGCTGGGTCCAGAGTCCCCCTGTGCCAGCATCCTGCCAGATTAGTAGGCAAGGCCACAGTCCCTATTTCACTGGAGATAGCAGAGAGGTCTGTGTGCCCCGCTGGGGCCCCATGACTCTTGGTAAGTTCTGGGTTCCAAAGCCCTCAAGGATGCACCTGTTTCTCTTTGGGCACAGGGGCCTTTCCATGCCCTTCTCCCAAGTTGTCCCGTCTCTGGGTTCTCCGTCCAGGTGCGTGAAACCCTCAGGTTTCAGACTCCTTCTTTCAGTGAGCATGCAGGTGGCTGTCCCACCCATCCCCTCAGAGTTGGGGACAGCTTCATTCCTTCTGTAGAATCAGAAAACACAAAGTTCCTCATTGGAGGATCTCCTGCTTAGCAGATCCCTGGAGCCTGCTGTAGAGATCAGGCTGTTGGCCAGCCAGCCAAGGGCCAAGCTGGGGTCTGACAAGCAGGCCAGAGCTCAGCAAGAGAAGATGACAAGGTGGCCTCTCTTGTCCAGCCGGCAGGGCCTCAAGCTCACCCCTAGAAGCTCTGGAGGCCTGTCTGAAGGGCATTCCTCCAGGTGGGTCATCACCTCTTCAGCCACTAGCCACCTCATGGTCCAGAAGTCCCCAGCCAGGAGATGCTGGGTCTCAGAGACTTGAGCTACAACCACAAGGATCTTACAGTGAAGGTACTTGGGCCCAGGCACAGTGTAGGAGATGCTGAGGGCACCGTCTGGTCATCCTCTCTGGGTCTCCTTGAGTGTGTGCCCTTCCTTCCTAACCCCTGCTTCATGCCTTCCCCCAAATGGTACCCAGGTTTGGTGAGCATCACATCCTACCACCTACTGCTCTGCTCTGGGGACTTCTTAGTCCCGAGACTGGGGGGTAGGGGTTCATCAGTGCCAGGGGAAACCCTGGAAGGGAAAGGGCTCCCTGGGCCGGGTCCTCTGGTGTCACATACTCTAAACCTCAAGAACTTTGGAAGCATGCTCTGCCCTGACCCCAGTATACTTCTCTGCAGATGCTACGCGAGAGCCGCTCGTGCCTGTGGGCTTGCAGGGCTGCATGAGAGAGGGACCTGGGAGTCAACCTTCTGGCTCCCAGGGTACCCCTACCAGCTTCTCTTCAGCCAGCAGCAGTGACGGGGATCTGGATTTCAGGAGCCCCAAGAGCAGTCAGGGGCAGCGGCCTGGGAAAGGTAAGCTGGCCTGGCCTGAGATTGGAGTCCTCTGGGAAAGAAGTCCTTGCCCACTATTATTTCTGCCCCAGTGCCAGAAGAGCTGAGTATACCAAAGCAGAAACAGACCCAGGGCTTACTTTGGCAGTACGAAAGGGGTCTGTTGTAGTAGCTTGGCTCAGAAGGGATAGACAGTGGCAGGCCATCTGTCCTTAACCTCCCTTATATTAAACACTTCCCTGTCAGACAAAGAGAAATATCTGTAATACTAAATGACCTCCAACTTAGGGAAAATAGCATAAGGATCTTAGAAGACCACCTTCAGTACTATACTCAGTATCCTGTGCCTCCCTGGGCCCTGCCGAAGGAAGTCACTCTTGGGGACTCTGGGCTTTTTGGGGCTCCCAGCACCCCCTTTGCCTTTCCTCTTGGAACAGTCATGTCTGTCTGTCCTGTGGGTGGATACCCAGTGCATCTGCCCAGCTGTGCCTGGCCACACATTGCTAAAGGCCTGGAAATGTAGACTGACATTTGCCTCAGTGGCATGGCACCAGTAGCTCAGAGTGATTCATTCTGATTTACCCTGATGAGTTAAACAAGTCTACCTGATGTCCTTCAGGCATCGTAGGTAACTGTGAACAACTGCATTTTCTCAATGTCCCCAAGCCCACACCTAACAAGCTCTTAATTTCCATGGCTCTAAGTCTACAGCAGAGTCAGTGTAAACCATGGCTTTGAGTACTACCCACTGTTAAAGCAACAGAGCTGAATACAGGCCCAGATGACAGAAGGCACAGACAGCACCAGACGCTGGGCAAGTCCCACATCTTTGTTACCCCATTCTGGCCCTGATCAGAGAGTCTGCTGCCCTTGCCAAACAAACTGTAGGCAGGATGGCACGTAGAGGAACCTAGTGACATTTTGCTGCAAGTTGGAGTTACTCTTGTAGCATTCAGGAGGCTGTTTTTATTATAGAGCCCACTTTGTCTTTTCCTGGTCCTTCTGAGCAAACACCCCCAATATAGGACTCAAATGTCCCTCAACTTTCGGTGCCACCGTCTGCTGCCGCAGCACGCAGACCGTCAGAGGACAGCTTGCAAGAATCGCTGCTCTCAAACTCAAGTGTGCTTGGCACCCAGCACCTTTGTGTCTGCTGTGGCTTATACTTCCATGCTAGGCTATGCTACACCAGCCCCACATGATAGTCTCTTGCTTACAGCCTCTGTCCAGTTCCAGAGCAGACAGCAGGGACCTCATGGCCAGTACTGTCTGCTTACCTTATCTCTCTAGAATTTCACACCCTCTAGTTCTGTTACTTGCACAAGACTCTATGAGTAGGAGTACATCTTTTAAGTGTATCTGAAACTTGTCGAGAATTAGCTCTGTACCCATATGGGATACTGAGATGCAAGAAGGCCTGCATCATTGCCCTCCTTGGAAGAGAGGAGGAAGAAAAGCCTTGTACACATTTGATTGTTAGGGTGTCCTGCACCTGACGTGGTGTCAGCCGCTGTGCTAAACTAGACTCCTGTGACGAGACCATCTCATTCTAGCCTCCAAGGCAGACTTCTGTGTAGGCTTCTTCCAGAGAAGCCTGAACAGGGCTACCCCAAAGCCAGGGATGACAAGTGTTTGGGGCCATGTCTCTATCTGGGCCCTGAGCTACCAGGACATATCCTATATTCTGTGCCTCCTTCCTCACGCTGCAGGGATTCAGAGCCCTCACTACTCATACAAGACTGTTTATGTTTGACTATAGGATATCCACTAGGAAACTCTCCACTCCAAGGCCTGGAGAACTGTCTGAGAGAGATCCCTATTCCCAGGCCACACGCTGCCTGGCCTTGCTCCTTGGCTACAGACAGGGGTCTGAAGAGAACAGAGCCCAGGAACTGGACCGCAGACAGAGAAGGTATTTGTAGATGCCTGGGAGAAGAGCAGTCTCTTCTGCTCTGTGGCTTCGGCAGCAGCGCAGCAGCCCTAGGGCCAGATCTCAGCAGAGCTGAGAGGATGCTCTGCAAATAGTCCTGGGCAGAGGCCTGAAGGCAGGAAGTCACACAGTCACTTCCCCATTTATGCACACTCACTGGTAAATGAGGGGTGGTCAGTGTCGGGCATGTGGAGGCCCAGCACCACTGTCTGCTGTTCCCCTGAGCCAGAGTTCTGCTCACTAAATGTCTCTGTTGTGGCTGTGGTTTCCTCGTGCCCTGTTGTCTGATCACCGAGTTATACACCTCCTGGGATTCCATGTAGCTTGGGTTGGGAGTAAAGAGATCCTGGGGAGGGTGAGGGGGCTGTATAGTGACCAAGCAAGGTCGCCCCCACACCTGAAACTTGTGTGCTAAAGCCTGGCAGTGGTAGAAACTTGTTCATTTTATGGCAGTATGAGGCTCTATAGGACTGTCGGAATTTTTCTATTAAAACAGGATCGAGGGGCGAGGCCTGTGAGCCACCCCACCTCAGACAGGGTCGGGGAGAAGTGCCCAGCAGGAGTGTCCGTCTGGGCAATCCACAAGCCTGCCCCCCTACCTGCCACCAAGTGACTACCAGGCCAGGAATGTGGCAGTGGCCAAAAGATGGTGAGCTACCTGGAGCGTTTACGCCATCGTTCCTTCCAGTTAGCATCTGCCAAGGCGATAGCCTTCCCTTCCCTTCTCTAGTTTTCTTCCTTCTGTTGCATGGAGTACAGAAATGGGCGGAAGCAGAGTGGACTAAGAAGGAACAGGATGTTTGCTTTACTCGTGGGGTGTAGTGGAGATGCTGCTGCGATCAAGGGGTACCCTGTACACACTGTTGACTGCAGGCAGCTCCAACAGGACTGTTGTAGTCTTAAGGGGCTGGATACCTAGTTCATCAGTGGCCTTCACTAAACTGCCAGCTCCTGCTGCATAGTGCTGGGTAAGGATCTGCTAGGTAGAGGGCTGCAGCCTACCCAATGGCTGCCTAGCTTGCAAGACTCAGGGCCTAACTGGAACCTGACCAGGAGTAGCTTCTAGGGGCTTGGAACTATCAGAAAGTTTCCCAGCTCACACATCCAGGGACATGGCCAACCTCGGGGTTTGCTTTTCTGTCTGTGACCAGAAAGTAAGCTGTTCAGGATCCACCAGAGTCCAAATGGGCTGTGCCTGAGCAGAAAGAGATGCTAAGGGCCTGGCCATCGAAACTGTGCTGTCAGGTGCTGGGCAGTGAACTTTTCTCCTATGTTTAGAGACAGCTACCATGCCCTCCCCTCTACACTGCCTGGAGAGCTCCCTGAGGGGGATCTTGCCCGTGAGGCCCCTGCGTTTCACCTGTGTGACTGGTCCTGACCCCAGTCCCAGTCCCTGCTCCAGCTCCAGCTTCAGCAGCTCTGATGGAGAAGACCTAAGGCCAGAACCTGCATTCTGGCAGCCACCTCTCCAGAGTGAGTCTGCTGCCATGGGGGAGAGGGGGGCGGAGAGCTGCTATTCGGGGTGCCCATCAGTACACTGATACTAGCTTGCTTACAACCCAGAGAAAGACTACCTTCCCTCCAGTAAGGCTGCCGTCCCTCTGTGCCCTGTCTCTGGATCCTCCCCAAGAGTCAGCAACAACAGCCGTCTTGCTGAAGACCCTGAGAGAAAAGAGCCCAGGGACTGCAGCAGCCTCAGTACAGGTAAGCCTGCAATCTCCCTAGGTGACAGTGACATGTCCTCATTGGTCCAGAGGTCCAGACTTCTTTCTCAGAGTTTCACTGTCATTCTGGTGGTCCTCACTAAACATTCCCATAATTTGGTGTACTTTAAATCCTTTGAGGGATGCTGAGCCAAGAGCTGTGTTCTGAAAGGAGGTCTTGGTAAACCACTGAATGACATGTATGTAATGTCTACATATATGCTCATTAATACATGCACACATGCATATATATACACATATATACATGATGTAGTTAGTATCCAATATTTTTAAAATTTGGCAATTAACAAAGGAAATATTGAAAGTATGCTTTTTCAGTGGTAAAATGCATGTCTAGCGTGCATGAGGCCCTGAGTGATCATATGCAGTGAGAATAGAACTTCCCTGAATTAGCCCAGAAGTCTAGAAGTGACGCCTGGTATTTCAAGCCACTTTTCTCTTCACCTAAGCTGTGACCCAGACTTTGTTCCTATCAGGAAGAGCAGAAGGGACAGGAGTCAAGTCCCAGTCACCCAGAGGAGAAGGGGCTGCAGAACACACATGCCAGCCTGGTCCCGTCAGCGGTGCTGAAGGAAAAGACAGCGGACAGAGAGGAGGTAGGGCCAGGGAAGCGTCTTAAGACGCTGCTCCACTCGCAGGCCTTGGTTCCTCACATTTCAGGTCACTAAGGATTTAGAGGAAATGTCAGGTATACCTTGACATACCTGTGGTATGGGGTATACCCGCATACCACAGCAGGCCAGCCCACCCCTACTAGGCTCCCCAACATCTTGCATCTGATGTAATCAGTGTTTAAAAGTTGCACATTTGCCATTGGGTTGAAGATGGGGATGGGTATGTGTGGCTCATCAGAATATTCCCACGTTGGAGTAGCAATGACAGCAGTATTGTCCTTGTGCCAAGTGTTTTGTGTTCTTTCTGCAGAGGCAGCTGGGCACCTTTGGCCTGCCTCTCAGCTGGAGGAAAGGCCTGAGCCCAAGAGTCCTGAAGATTCCAGGGACCTGGAGCCTGAACATGGGCAACCTAGTACCATAGGTGAGCTCATGGCTTCTCTGGCATTTGCTGTGCTTTAGTGGCCTCTTGGAAAATCAGAACCCAGACCCCAGCCTAAGGAAGTAAACATGCTCCAAGTTCATTCTTTGGGTTATAGGTAGGAAAGTCTTACATTGAAGACACTCAGGTACTCAGGTATTCACTTCAGGGTTTTCATAAAAGTACACAGGCTCACCTTTTAGAGGCATCAAGTAGCATCTGGAGTCAAAGTGTGGGTTTGAGGGAGCTGAGCCTCAGCACTGTTAAGTGATCTTGCTGGGGTCCTGCACAAAGCATGGCCTTCACATCACCTACAGTGACAACAAGGACCCACAGGGACCACAGCAAGGTGGTGCACCTGTACTCAGTGCATCAGGATGACGTGGGTGTCTGTGCCACGTGCCCTTGCTGGCTTTCGTACCTGTGCTGGCTACCTTCTTTGCCTGGGAGCTTTGGCTCCTCCGAGAATCCGAGGCTTTGTTAAGAGTCCTGGGTGCTCTCCCTCAGATGAAGCATCAGAGGACATTCTTGCAGTGTATTGTTCTGTGTGAGATGAGTAACCTAGGCCACCTCAAACTTGTGACCCTCCTGCCTCAACCTCAGATCTCTCTTTAATTCAAGAACGGGGTAAGTTAGGGTGTTGGTTTTGGGGCCACTTGGGCCATCATCTGTCTGCAGCCCTAGAAATACTGAAAAGAAAGACAAGTGCAGAGCCTTGCCTGGGTTTAGCATGTACCAGATACCTCTTCCATTCTGGGCGAATGAGTAAAGGGTGGCAGAGCCTTGATCGGGATCATGCTGCCTGGGGTGGGACCACTCCAGGGGATGTAGGACTGAAAAATTAATTAGACATTTTTTTGGGGGGGGGGTGGTTAAGATAAAAATTTTCTGGAAACCAGGCCTTATGGAAGCAGGATACTGAATACACTAAAGAGGTATCTGAAGCCAGAGAGAAGGCCCTTACAACCTAAGAACTCTTAGCCATCATTTCTCTGGTTTTAGCCAGGACCGAAGGAAAGCTGCTCTCTGGGGACCCTCCGGAGCCACCAAGCAAGTCTCCCCTTCCCACAGCTGTCTTGTCAAAGTGGCCACCCACTTCTTTCCAGCCACCATGCCCCTGTGGTAGATCCCTGCAGCAGGAGCTACACAACCTTGGTACTGCCCTCACAGACAAGCTGGACCAGCTTGCAGCAGCCTTGGCAGGCCTGACTCAGGAAGTGGCTACCATGAGGACCCAGATGGACCGTCTGGGAAGGCGCCCACAGAGCCTTGGACCAAAAGGCCAGGCTTCCTGGAGGTTGACCCTTCCCCAGAGACCTCACTGGGCCAATAGACTGTACCACCGACACCTACCCTACTGGAGGCAGAAGGGTCCAACCAGGCCTAGACCAAAGATCCTGCGGGCCCAGGCAGAAGGTTGCAAGGCTGGTGACCGCCCAGGACTCTCTAGAGGGAAGGGCAATTTGGCGCCTCAGCTACCTCCAGATGGTTCCTTGGTAGAATCTTCCAGGCCCACCTGTAGCTCATCCCAGCCCATCTCCTCAGCACCTGGAGGCCACACTGTGCTGACTGCACACCCTGTTCTGGAACACACTGGCTGCCACCAGAATCCCCTCTCTCCTTCAGTGCCTACAGCCTTGACCCCTCTTGTGGCCTCACCTGCAACCAGTGTAGACACAGAACCTCAGGCTGCTAGAGTGGCAGCCATCAACATTCCAAGCCAGCAGCACAAGGACCCTAACAGCCTGCTAGGGGGAACCCTCAGTAAAGACCTCTGGGGAGGTGACCACAGGGATCCAAGGTGGGGGGCTCATTAACTGAGCTATTTGTCTGCTCAGGCTTGCTGAGAATGCTGGGTGGTCAGGAAGCCTGGAAGGACCCTCTGGGGTGCAGACACCACAGGCTGCCTGCTTCCCAGGGCTTGTACCTTCCTTTCCTGCTCAGCCAGCCCTTCCATTGCTGCTCCAAGTATGGCCCTTTGCCCCTGCTGTGCCAGACGTTTGCACAGAGCCACTGTAGAAGCATTCGTCAGCCATACCTCTGGTTTTCATGGCTCAGGTTCAGTAGCCAGTTGGTCTTCCTCCTGAGCAGAGCCATCTAGGTTCTAGGTGGGTGTGATGCATACCACGTATGCACAGAGCCAGCTGCAGAGGGTACCATGAAGGCACCTTAATCTGATTATCTGTTCCTGAGCTCAAGGACACTAAAAGGCCAGCCTTTGTCTATCTAGAGTGAATACTTTACAGATCTCACTTAGAGAGAGTCTGGCTTGTGATCTAAGCTATATATTAGCCATTGGCTTCTATGGAAGGGTGCTCAAAGGGGAGGGCACTCAGGCATGGCTGCCTGGATTGTCACTTTACAGGGAGAACTAGGCTGCCCATGTTCCCCTCTCCTACACATACACCTCAAGAGAACTGAGCATGTACAGTGAGGCTGGGGACAGAATGCCACAGGGCTCCTGGGGAAGAGTACTGTACATGTGTCAGTCTCCTGGGGCTGTGTACAAAATGACACAGACTTAGTCTGGGCAGCTTAAATCAGGGGTCCCAATCATGGTCTTGTCAGGGTTGGTTCTACAGCAGGCATCTGGCTCTGTTGGGGACTGTCTTCATGCTCTCATGGCATCTTCTGAGTCTGTTCTCCAAATGCCCCTTCTGCCAGGGCACAGAATGTTTTAGATGGCACTCATTTAAACTTAATCTCTTAAGACTCTTAAGAACATCACATTCTGAAGTGCCGGGATGGGGTGCAGCATGGCCAGCTTTTTGACATTATGACATAGTGTTGTCATCTAGAAAGTTCACATTCAAGAACCAGACAGTTAAGATTAAAAAAAAATCAGAAAAAAAAAAAATGTGTTTTAATTATATTTGGAAGCTTGTGTCAGGTTGCATATGTAGCACTCCTCAGCCACATGCAGGTTAGGTCGGTTGCAGGTTGGATGTACCTGTTAGAGTTAAGACATATATACACGGAGGAGGTACCATCTAATACATACATACATAATACATTATAATACACCTAAACCTGCTCTTGGGTTTGGCCTGGCTGACTAGATGTCATTCTGTCTGCTTCTGCCCTGGGGAGACACTTGGTAATGTACCACACCTGGCTATCCATATTCACTCACCTCATATTCTTCAGAGTTGATCTGAATTCCTTTTGAACCTGAAGACCTTCCAGAGGGGCAGGGAAGGCCAGGCCTGGGCTGCCTGCTGAAGCTCAGGGTGGCATGACCTTGTCCATGACAACCATAAACAGTTTCTTGAAGCTGCTTTGCCTTGTGACACACTAAAGTCATGATCTGTGGAGATATCCAAGACTTGAGTGCCCCTCAGGCAGCCATGCCTGGGACTTGGTGAGTGTGGTTTGGACAGACTCAGTCTCAAAAGATCATTAAAGTGTTTTAGAGCCATGTTTCTCAACCTGTGGTTCGTGACCCTAAGGAGGTCACATCAGATATAGTTCTATGGTTGGGGGTTCACCACAACATGAGGAACTGTATTAAAGGGTCACAGCATTAGGAAGGTTCCCAAATCACTGACCTAAAGACGAATGAATGCATAGTCCCAAGAAGTCACCTAGAATATAATGCAAGGGCATTGGCTGGAACAGGCCCAGCTCACTGCTCACAGGTTGGAGTAGGAAGCAAAGGGCTGCAGCTTCACTTGGAAGGAACGCACAGCTGCATTTGCAGGCTAGTGGGGAAATGCTGCTGCTTCTGGTGCCAATGGTAGGGCTGAGACCATGGAGAAGAAATATTCCAATTCATAATCCTACTTGGAAGACTTGGGTATTTTTACAAGACAAATTGGGGCCTGGTGTGAGCAGCCCTGGCTAGGACAGGAACTTTGTCCTCCCTGCTTGAGTGGCTCTTTTTCGAGACCATGTTGGTCAGTGAAAAGGGCTCACCGCGATGCTCGGCACGGCACATCTGCTTTACAGACAGCACAAACGAACTAACAGCAGTACAGGGCTGAGCTGCCAGGGTCTGTCGTCTGCTGGGTGTTAAGCGCCTCCCTTTGATGTGCCTGCTTAGGCAATTGGGACAGAGTTCAGCGTAAGTCCAGTTGGACAGTATAACAACAAGTTTAAAGAAAACTTTAGACTGGACCATGTGTCATGGAGCTAGCCAGCTGAAGTTGTGTGGTGTCTGCTGTGTTCACACTGCAGGAGGCTCCAGGAGCTGCTACTGTCACTGCTGATAACTAGAAAGTCTTCTGAACTCACTGAGAACAGTTCCAGCACAGGCTTGCTTTGGGACAGCCTATTTAAACTCATTGCATAATTACTGGCCTAGAGGTGGTGGCCAAAGACTATTCTGAGAAGTGACCCTAGACCACGCTTGGATGGGGACCTTCTCTCCTAATACCCATGGGGCAGAAAAATGGGAGGGTCCCAGTCACTGAGCAGGCTGAGGACCACAGGGACCCTGCGAGTCATGTTCCTCCAAAGGAGTGTTGTCCACTGTAATGTGACTTAGGACTTAGGACTGGCTGGTCTCTGGGTTTTACATGTGGCTCCTACAAATAACCCCAATTGCAAGGCTTTTCCCTCATAATCCACTTGTTCCGTCTCTGTTCTTGGAGGCCTTAGCCCATTGAGATGGCATTAGTTACTAATTTCTTTACACTTGAACACACCTTTGTATTTTGGGCTTTGTCACACTTTCAGAGTTTGGGGTTGGTTGGATGGTTTTTCTTTTCCTTCTTTCCTGTCTTGTTTTGGATTAGCTGTGGTGTACTTTCATTATATATATATATATATATATATATATATATATATATATATATTTCTCTTCGCCCAATTTTATCCTTCCAAAGGACTAGAAAAAAAAAAACATTCAAATTCACAGTCCTCTTTGGAAGATTTTGGTATTCTCTTCTCAAACTGATAATACAAATTAGGAAAGAGGCCAAAATTTTCAACAAGCTGATTAACAAAATTGACCCAATTCATGAATGTAAGCAGGCTGCACTGCAGGACTGCTGTTTCCACAAATACGCAGAACAGTGCACAAATTGACCTAATTGATTAAGCCCCAGAGCAAATTTAAACAAATTTAAAAGTAATGGAATTACATGGAATCTGTTCCCTGTCCACAGTATGCCTTCTTGACTACAGTCAAATAGCATATCCCAGATGTTTTTATATGTTCAAAAAGTAATGATTATACTATGAAAACTAATACAAGTGACTAGCCTATGATTTTTAAAAAATTTATTTATTATGTATACAGTATACAGAAGAGGGCACCAGATGTCATCATAGATGGTTGTGAGCCACCATGTGGTTGCTGGGAATAGAACTCCAGGTCTCTGGAAGAACAGTCATTGCTCTTAACCTCTGAGCCATCTCTCCAGCCCCCAGCCTATGACTTTTTAAAAAGGTACAAACAACCTGTCTTGGGAATGAAAGGGAACATTACTGTAGATGTTACCAACTGTAAAAGGTAAAAAGATGATGCAAGGAACTTTTTGCCAACACCTTAAAAATTAAAACATAAAACGCATTACAAGTAGACTGGGAAGGATAGAAAACCTGAGTAGTTTTATACCACTGAAAAGGTTGTTCATAAAACATCTTCCTTCAGAAGAAATGAATGGCCTCATGGGTTACCCAAAGAGGAATAGCAAAGTAATCAGTGGATGTTGTATTAGGCTTCTGATCCCCTTTTGGGCCAGAAGTCTGTCCTGCCCGAGGCGGCTTTTACCCCCCAAAAATGACTCAGACGCTTATATTAATTTTATGCTGTTTGGTTTATGTCTCAGGCACATTGCTAGCTAGCTCTTTCATTTTAATTCAACCCATTTCCATTAATCTCTGTGGCCTGTGGCCCCATCTCACCTGTGTCCTACATGCTTCTTTGGCAGCTGGATGGAGTCTGTCTGACTTAGCCCTCTTCTTCGTACCTGAACCTCAATTTCCCTGCCTACTTCTATGGCACCTGACACAGGTCAAAACAGTTCCTTTATTTACAGCATACAGAGGGAATATTCCCACCATACTTCCTCTTTTCTGTCTAATCAAAAGGAAGGTTTCCATTTCAATATAACAAAATTACATATAACAAAATAGCTATCAAGCAAGAATTTCAGTTACAATATCCAGTCTATTTGTAATTAACAAAATTAAAGAAACTATTCTATTGTCTATCTTATCCCATGAGTCTAGAATTTCCTATCTAATATACCTTAAAATAACTAAGAAAAACTATACCTATAGTTCTCAAATTTTCAACTACATAAAAGGCCACAGAAGAATATAATATTACCCAAATAAACAAGAAGTACAAGCAACTTCCAAATTCTAGAAATAACAGAGATGAGACCTGTCTGCCTGAACAGTCACCCAAAGTTCCTCTGTAACGTTGGGGCATCCATCTTCAGCCTATAGGCTCAGAGTCTCTGGAATACCTTTCAGTGATGCAGGAAATCTGGCATAGTCCATCAGTCACTTCTCCTTGTGTCCTGAAGGATGCCTGGCAATCTTCTCTTCAAAGCAGGAACCTGAAGGGCCATCTCAGCTTGTTCTGCCATAGTTCAGAGGTCACTTTCCTATGGAACCTGCGTGTTCAGTTTATATAGCATACTATCAAGCAGTCAACACAAGAACAGTTTCTTGTCCAGTGGCTAATTGTTGCCACAGTAAATACCACATGAAGTTTCTTCAATTCCCATCATTTTCTTGAAATACATTGGTGCTACCAGGAACAGACCTGTCTCACTGTCCAGAAAGTCTAAGTTCTTAAAATATTTTAAGTGACATATTCTGTAGGTCTTTGAAGTGTTTGAAGACTACCTCTCTAATTGAAATATATCTTTGTATACCTACAAAAACCTAACTAACATGACTATAAATTTGGTTATCATAGATGGCTATTAATCTGCATTTGTTAATTACACATTACAATTTAAAATGAGTTACATAAACATCATACCTAAACAACAGTAGAAAAACACATACAACATAACAGAATTGACCTTAAATTTGTATCAGTAAACAAAAATCCATACTAATGTAAAATATTTTGAGATTAACAGCTGATTTTTAGATTAAAGTAAATTCAATAATCTGTCTTTTTAAAATCATTCATATGCCATATCCCCTTTTTCTTCTTAGAATGAGATTGACAATGATCATTAACCATTTGTAATGAAAACAAACATTAATAAGCAACATTTTGGAAATTTGGGCCTAGCATATTACATTACTACTTAACTGCTGATTAAGAGGTATTGGCAATCTCGTGGGGTCCTGAGGCTGGATCATCTTAACTAGCATGTTGGAAGCTGATCTTCCCATCAGAGAATTTTCAGGTAGCCTTGGCAAATGAAATCATATTTGCCTGGAAACAATCCACAGGTTTTGATCTTCTGTGGAAACAAAGCAGAAATTCTTTTCCAAAGCAACATATCCTTATAAACAGATTTCAAAGTCATGATACCTTTAAAATATATGTTTGTTTAACTTAGCAGTCTTTACAATCAATTGTCTTTCTGCAGTTAGCTCACTAAGAGTTAAAAAATTAAAAGAAAATACAATAATGACCATAATCCAGACTCTTTGTGTATTTTCCATCTCTACGTAGCTTACTATATTTTTATACTCTATTTCTCTTTTTTAGGGACTTTCTCTACCCTCTTTCTTTTCTCTCTGAAGCCTATGTACATTCTACACACATTGTAACCCATTTAGAGGTTTTGTGAGTCTAAATCTGTTTTATTGAGAATCCTTAATCATTTTCTAATCAGAAGAGCTTTTAAAATGCTAGTATCACTTTGAATGTAGCAGAATGCTGGAATTATAGAGGGAAGTTTTAGTGACCTTGGCATATCCTAATGACCTCAGAAGACCCAACCCCTTATGGGGTGTGGCCGGGTTTGACCAAGCCCTGGAACAATGACCAAAGGCCTGTTTTGGTTCCTGGCTGCTCTGGGAAAAAGCTGAACATCCTGTGCTGACTTCTGAATCTCCTAGAATCACTCTTTGTATCTGTAAGTCCTTGCTCTCCCCCAAACAAATATTAGTCCTTGTATGGTATATTGTATTTGAATAATTCTGGCAATAATTATTCAAAACATGGGGCACTATCTGTTGTATTAGGTTTCTGACCCCCTTTTGGGCCAGAAGTCTGTCCTGCCTGAGGTGGCTTTTATCCCCCCCCCCCAATGACTCAGACGCTTATATTAATTTCATGCTATTTGGCTTAGTCTCAGGCACATTGCTAGCTAGCTCTTTCATCTTAATTCAACCCATTTCCATTAATCTACGTGGCCTATGGCCCCTACCTCACCTGCGTCCTACATGCTTCTTTGGCAGCTGGATGGAGTCTGTCTGACTCAGCACTCCTCAAACCTGAACTTCAATTTCCCCGCCTACTTCTACGGCACCTGACACAGGCCAAAACAGTTCCTTTATTTACAGCATATGAAAGGAATATTCCCCCCACAAGTGGAACTCTGAGTTCCAGCTCAGTCTGAGGCTACCTCAACCTTGAAGCCAAAACTTGCTGACAGTACTAGAGTAGGGTGGGGAACATCAGTGCCAGCCCCAGAGTCTGTGGAAGCGGAAATCACATCAGAATACCAACAACCAGCCGTCCATTAGGACAGAAAGTCGTGATCACATTCGATGTGTCTGTGAAATCCAAAACTAACATCTGGAAATCACCAGCGGTGACCCACCACCATCATAAACTAAAGGAGAAAAGCACACAGTTAGCAGCTTCAGAAAGCATGACCATTTAAAGTTGGCATGCTTTTGCACACCTTTGAGACCTAGCACTTGGAAGCCAGGCTGGCCAGGAGAAAGGGAAGGAAGAAACACCTGTAGAAACTTGTATTTATTCAATTGTGCCACTGAAACATATCGTTCCTAATGTAAATGTCACCTCCTCAGTTATGACTTCCTTGGTCACTCTGTTACAATGTAATGTGGTCCACAGCCCCCTTTTCCTGCCTAGCTGGACTTCCTTCCCTCGGTAGCTCTGGCTGACAAGTGCTATTGTATTTACTCACTTTGCTGTTCTCTGTATTCCTTATAGATCTATGTCATTTTGTCTACTTCTGTGCCTCA
Organism: Sigmodon hispidus; assembly: GCA_004025045.1. Classification (NCBI taxonomy): domain Eukaryota; kingdom Metazoa; phylum Chordata; class Mammalia; order Rodentia; family Cricetidae; genus Sigmodon; species Sigmodon hispidus. The sequence goes on along the minus strand of PVIH01009412.1, from coordinate 20,659 downwards.
ACTGCTACCTCCACAGTACCTGACACACAACAGGTGCACAGTAAATATTGACTTATTTTTATGTATATGTCCCTTGTGAATTTATGCACCAGGTTCATGTGGTGTTCTCAGAGGCCAGAGGGTCTTGAGTCCCCAGTTGTGGAGTTAGAGGCAGTTGTTAGCTGCCTAATGTAGGTGCTGGAAGCCAAATTCAGTCCTCTGCAAAATTCATTCCTCTGCAAGAACAGGAAGTGTTTTTACTTTCTGATCCATCTCTTGAGCCCCTACAATAAACATTTAGAATAAATCCAGCATCTCTAAATAATAGTGACCCCATTAAACAAATTATTTTATATTTAAAAAAAAGTTGGAACAGTTGTTCAATGGTTTAGAGTATTTATTGTTGTTGCAAAGCACCTGGGTTTGGTTCTCAGCCCCCACATAGCAAATCATAGCCATCTCTAACTCCAGTTCCTAGGGGTCTGACACACTCTTCTATTCCCCATGGGCATAGGATTTACATGTGGTACACAGACATACATACAGGCAAACACTCAAACGCATTAAAAAGTTGAAAATAATAAAAAAGAAAAGTTGGGTATGATGACATGTAAAGCTGTAAACCCAGCACTTTCTGAGGTGAGATAGAAGGGTCAAGAGTTTATGGCCAACCTTGGTTACACAGAAAGTGTAGGTAGAGAAACACCTAGGCTAGCCTAGGCTACGTGAGACCTCATGTCAAAAAGAGAAGGTGGGAGGAAGGGATGGAGAGAGGGAAAAAAAAGAAAAAAGGCACACTACCCCAGAGCCCCGTAGGACCCAGCATTTCCAGAGCCTATAGCAAAAGCCAGTTGGGAAATCAGGTGCATTGATTAGGCGTGGAATATTCTGAGCAAGCAGAGACTGTGGAGGGGGATGAAGTGTGGGTTGGCTGGAAACCATGACTATGGATGAAGACTCATTTACTAATTCTGGCAAGGATGTTAACTATAACCACACTTGCCTAACCTTTCCAAGAGTTTGCGCTTTTGCAACTATGGGGACCTAAAGATGTTGCTGGGTATCGTGAGTGAACTCACAGGAGAGCCTAGCACACAAGCTAAGTGCCCCAGCTATTGGGCGCTGTCAGCCAGAAGACTGCTGTACCCACTCACTTCCACACCCGTGCCTCACTCCACACCCACACCCCTACCCCATCCCCAACACCAAGAAACCAGAGAAAATAAATTTGAGACAAGTCTGTCTTCCATGAAAGATGGGACTTAAGAACCTTATCTTCACCCAGGTCTCTCACTATAGTGCTGTTTTCCTGCCTTGGGTTCCTGGTGTCAGGATTGCAGCATTTGGTGTTATACTTGGTTGTAACTTTGACTTTTAATGCTCTATAGTGTCTTAGGAATCCTTTAATTCAGCATCGTGGGACCTAGCTCAGCTTAGCACAATGTGGTCGGCTCTTCAGGAAAATGTAGTGTCCTATACCAGTGCCCAAGATGGCCTTCATGGTCCTGGACTGAGTCCCTTAAGTCTACAGGCTCCAGTGTCCTCATCCTCTGTCGGCTTTCTCTCTCAGCTCAAAGTCCTCTAACAGCCGCCGACTGAGAGCTTTGCACGCTTGATTACATCTGACACAGTTAAAGATGAGTCTGCTTTGGGAGTCAGACTTCATGTTCTTCCTGCGAACAGAGACAGGCCTAATCAGAGTTCTGTTCCCACTGTCTAACCCACTCCAAGGCATGGACTGCCCATCACACTCCTCTGCATAAATTCCTCTCAAAAGTGAGATCACCCAAACCTTGGCATGCCTCCAATGGGCAGCCTTTCCCCTCGACTCTCCCAGGGCCTCTTCCTTCCTGCCCGTTGGTTCTCTCAGCACCCTGGTTCCTTGACTGGGCCTATCCATCTTTGCAGTGATTTTTTTTTTTTTCTTTAAGATAGGATATCATCCTATAGCCTTGGCTGGCCTGGAACTCATCATACAAATCAGATGACCTCAAACTACAGAGATAGTCTGTCTTTGCCTCTCAAGTTCTAGAATTGAAAGTGTGTGCCAACATGCCCAGCTGCCAAGACCTCTTTATATTCAGAAGCTTCAATAGGTTGAAGAAAATGATCTGGAATGATCATAAGGAAAGCATTTCCTTTGCTCTGTTCAACAGTATTAAAGGGGATGCCTGTGAACTGGTGTTTAAAACAAACAGGCAAACGGATGCTGCAGTTTTAAATAAGGCCAACCAAAGCTACTCAGCGGAGCCCACCCCTATCTGCCACCCCATGTGTGGTAATTGCTATGCATTGTTAATCACTGTGTTAAATGGCTAGATTTAGAATCACCTTGGAGACACAATCTTTGGATACCTCTGTATATTCAGAGTGATGTTTAACTGAAGAGGAAAGGCCTACCTTGAATATGGGCATCCCATGAATTGGAGTCCTGTAGGCATTTAAAAGGGTAAGGAAGAAAGTTTGAGTATCAGCATTCAATTCTCTGCTTCTTGACTGAAGATACAGTGTCACCATCTGCTTTGTGCTACCATTACTGTGAGTTGTGTGTCAACTTAACACAAGCTAGAATTATCAGAGAGGAAAAAGTTTCAGTTGAGGAAATGCCTCAGTGAAATCCAGCTGTAAGGTATTTTCTCAGTTAATAATCATTGAGGGAGGGCTTAACCCACGGTGGGTGGTGCCATCCCTGGGCAGGAAGTCCTGGATTCTATAAGAAGAACGGACCAGGGGAGGCAAGCCAGTAAGCAGCTTCCCTCTCTGGCCTCCACATCAGCTTCTTCCTCTAAGATCCTGCCCTGGTTGAGTTCCTATCCTGATTTCCTTCAGTGATGAACAGCAATAAACCTTTTGCTCTCCTGTGTGCTTTTTGTTCATGGTATTATGTCACAACAATAGACACCCCAACTAAGACAACTAAATCCTCCCTAAACCATGAGCCAAAGTAACCCTTCCCTACAGTGCTTTCGTCTTAGTGAAGGGGACTCCCGAACAGAAGGGGGGCTCCCTCTCAGACTCCAAATTAGGGGCAAACCACACCCAAACCCCTCTTTCTACAGAGATCCTTATTAAAAGGGAAGAAGGGTTGAAGGGACTGCTTTGTGACTCAGGAAGAAAACAGCACCAGATGACCTTGCAGGTGCCATTCTTAAGAGGAGGAAAGAGGAGGACGGTGTTAGATGGGCTAAGATGGGTGTAAAGGAGATAGAGGATATTGAGAAGGGGGGGGACAACGGAAGGGGGGCAGGGAGATTTGTTCTGGAAGGACAAAGGACCGCTTCCGGATAGAGGACAGACAGGCGTGAACATAGGCAAATGGCTGTTTATAAAGGTAAAGGGGAAAACTCTGTGTTAGGATAAGGTGTTTCATTTTAATTGGGCATGTTAATTAGGCGAGCCAAAGGGAGCTTTTGATTGCTGGACTTTGTTAGTCGCACAAGGAGGAGGAGGAGGAGGAAGTGGCCAAATTAGAGAATAGACCTTGGTGACTAGCTTTGGGAATGTAATCTAACAGCTTTTAGCAAGGCGGAGGGAATAGGAAGAAGGGTAAGGCCTGCCAGAGCCGCGTGCTTGGGGGGCGGAGGGGGGAGCTGTATCTCTTCACAACAGCATGTAGAAAAGTAACTAAGATGTCACGAAATCAAAACAAATAAAGGCTTGTATATCACTTGATTTGGGACTGGTGTGTTGCTCGGCTATAGAAAACTGATATGGTGGAAAAGAGAGCAAACAATGAGTTTGAAAGTGGTAGTGGAAGAAATATTTACCTCCTGTTTGTCACCTACTAAGTACAATTCATTCAGCTAGCTATATGACCAAAGGGCAGATAATTCAGTGATGCTATATAGTCTAGATGTATTCCTCCGCCATAGTCTCTGATGCCCAAGTACCTACCCGATTGTTCCCCTGAGTGTCCTTTGCCCCAATCAGCAGTGATTCCCTTGGGACATCACCCATAGATCATCATTCACATCACCCTGTACAGCTCCCAGCTGTGACCTTGGCTAAGAATAGAAGAAGGGATGAGGATGAGATCTCTGCTTTGCTTCCTTCCTGAAACAAGCCACATACAGAGCAGGAGCGACACAAGTGTGCCCAGGACACATCGTTGCTGCAGTCGAGGGAAGGGTATTGCATAGCTGTTTTGTTGTCTCTTGAAAGGAGGTTCATTAAGACTTAGGAAATAAATGAAACTTAAAAGGCTCAGGAATAAAACAAACTCACAAGTCTCAGGAAGCTCCTGAAATTTAGAAGATGTACAACCTTCTTTCCCAAGGTTATATTGAGAGAAACAATTGCTGAGGAGAGGAGACTTCACAACTGAACTATCTGCTGATAGTGTAAATGGAATGCACCTTTCCTAAGCTGTCATTCCTTGTGGATAGGCTTTTCAGTGACACAGCTGCCTTTGAGTCACATGTGCTCCTTGTAAATAACCTCACACATTCTCATGTCATGGTATGTCAGTATGGAGATCAATGGACAGACAACTCATGGAAGATACATCTCTCCTTTCAGCATGAGGGTTCTGGGGCTGCACCCAGTCATTGGGCTTAGCAGCAAACCCCTTAACCCACCAAGTGGCCTCATTAGTTTGCAACAGGCTTCTTTCTATGAGCTCAGTTCAGCTCCAGCACCCTCAGTTTATGCTTCATAACCCACCCTTCCCTGCCTCTCCGAGGAAGGGGGACAGGGCCTGAGTGCTTCTTGTGTACACACCCACCTGTTCGAGAATTTCTTTTGGTCTTTGCTGTGGTGGGTAAAGGCACAGGATCACATGGGAAGCCTGGAACACACAAACAGGACCTGCCCTACCACACCATTGGCTCATTTTCCCTTCCTCCTACCTGTGGTCCCATGGAATAATCTCTTCTTCTCTAGACCCAAATTTTCTTATATGTAGGATGAAAATAGAGAGTCTTTTGACAGACCTGGGGGCCCATGAATAGGATTAAGAGTGGATCATAGACTCTGAATTTATATACAAACTTATTTAAATACGTATTCTTTTGAGAGAGACATCCATGTTTATCATGGCACTATTCACAATAGCCTAGGTGCTCATTGACTGAATAATGGGTAAGGAAAGTGTAGTCTATGTACGCAGGCTGAATATTCGCCCTAAGGAGGAGTGAAGTGCTTCCGTTTGGATCTGGAAGTCTTTGAGTGAAATGAACAAACACAGACTAGCAATAGTGTAAGTTCTTTCTCACATGAGGAAGCTGAGCTAGATGGACCTGAATGCAGAGCAGTGAACAACAAAGCCCAGAGGGAGCATGGGTGTGTGTGGATAAATGTGCACACTGCACTCATGTGAAAATCTCACAACACCAACAATATGTACAATTAATATGTATTAACAAAACATTTTAAAGTATTTAGTGGCTCACAGAATTTAGAGAGCCCTGTTCAAGAATGTTCCCAGGCCTCTAACACAAGCCTTACTTAGGTGTCGAAATCAGAAGTACAGATATAGGCAGAGGAATGGCATTTGAATGGACCCAGGAGTTTTTCTGTCTGGAGAAAAAGATCCCAGGGATCCCCAGGATGCAGTTAGCTTTATCTATTCAAAATCTTGATCCTGTGGGAAGACCCTAAAGATCACAGGGAGTGAGGCCTCTGAGCTCTGCAGAGAAATTCTGGTAAAAAAAAAAAAAAAAAAAAAAAAAAAAAAAAAAAAAAAAAAAAAAAAAAAAAAAAAAAAAAAAAAAAAAAAAAAAAAAAAAAAAAAAAAAAAAAAAAGAGGGCCCTGACCCCTGGGGGCTGCCTTGCAAGGTTGGAAGAGATCCTTGGTCTGGTTCCTACAGAACCTCAAGTAGAATCCAATTTGTGATGATGCTTCTAATGATGTTACATAACAATATTACATAAGCCCATTACGCAAATCGGTGTCCTGTTGTTGACCAGGAAGGTCCCCTGCCCCCAGGCTGACCTAATCCCAAACCTTAAGGCTATCTTCAGTTGGGCAGTTGGTTCAATCTGCTCCCCTCATCTCCTGTATGGATCTACCACCTTGAGTCTTAGCATCTCAGAACCCTACCTACCTTCAGCATCAGGCCACTCTTCTGTTCTAGCTCTTGTCCCTCACTCCCAACTCTCTCCAGGGAGAGTCCCGCAGCCTTTCCCAGAGACACTTTTCCAGTCCTCTCCACAATGGCTATTCCAGAAAGCTGCTCATTCCCAGAAGAGCATGAGTAGTCTCCAGCTCTGCTTTGTCTCCATGAGTCCCAAGGATCAATAAGTAAGTTAACTGTGGATTCCCTGAAGAACAGAGGAACAGTCTGTCTGATGCCCTTGAGATTCATAATGATGTTAGCAACAGAGGCACACACCTTTAATTGCACCCAACTCTTGGGAGGCAGAGGCTTGTGGTTCTTTCTGAGATAAAAGACAGCTTGTTCTACATAGTCAGTTTCAGGCCAGCCAGGGCTACACAGTGAGAACTTTTCTCAAAGACAAAACAACCAAAATCACTTATACAGACAAAATACTTGGAGTTGTTTCGAGTGATATGACCTCCAGAGCCAGCTCCCAACCTCTAGGACACCTGAAGCCTCCGTTTCTCTCTGAGGTCATGGATCTGGAAATCTTTGCCAAGGTAATCAAATTATGATGAAGTCATTAGATTGGGTCTAATCCAATAGGACCTGTGTCCTTAAGAAGAGAAGACACAGATGCCCACACAATGATGGCTCCTGAAGTCCTTTGTAGTCAGAAGGGGAGATGGAGAGGCATCCATCAGTAAAGGGGTAGGTAGGATAGAGGCACAGAGCACAGTCCTCACCCTCCACCCCAAGCACAGGGCTTGAGGTCCTGCCGACAAATGTCTTCTGTCTTTGAACCTCCAATCCAGTGACAGGACAGGAGCTGCTTTTGTCATTTTGAGACTCCCAGACCCTGGTACTTTGTTAAGAAGACTCCAGAAAAGGAGTGTGGTGCCTTTGCTAAAGTGGCGCTAGGTGTAGACCACACCCCTCTTTGTGTGTGAAGGCGGCAGGCATGGGAGGTAGGGGCAGAGGCAGCAGTGTTAGATAGGAAAACTCCCATCTAGGCGGTGGCTCCTGCTGTCACCTGTGTCTGACAGAAAGTTTCTCTTCCTGGGGGCCCCACCACCAGCTCTGGGTGCACATTTCCAGATTCTGCAACCTTCATGTCCCTACCCTCGTGTGTTCTCTGGGTCTTGCCTGGTGTGCAGCAGGCCTTCCTTTTGCACTATCTTCTAGGATACTTGTCTCCCATCCCAAGTGCTTTTATTCAGCATGTCTCAGAATCCCCTTCCATAAAAACTGGGCTTCATCCAGCCCATTCATTTCTAACTGTTTTAAATTGTGTCTGTCACTCACCCCCTGTCACAGACTCCAGGTCTGTGTCTTCTGAACCTGACAGTCACTCCTTGAAAGGGAATGTTTGTGACTGAGAAATGCTTTATGCTTTGCTTGCTAATAGCCCTGTTTCCATAGTCATGGTCACAGGGGAGGGCACTTTCCTCTCCTTTCCCAAGAGACAGACTGTGAATGCCCTGCTTGTGTGGAACCATGCTGCCTGCCTGGTTAGCCGGGCACCCAGACCACAACACTAATATTCTTCCAATTTGTTTCATCTTCTTAGAGATGCCTCCTGACCATCCAGGCAAAATCCATCCATCTCTTCAGACACCTTGCACAAAGTTGTCTTATACATTCACCTGCTAGGTCCATCTATGAATCTGAGTTTAGAGTGCAGGAATGTGAGGGTGCTCTCTGCAAGGGGGAGCAACATCATTCACAATAGCCATTAGGCAAAAGCAACCTGTATCATTGAGATGAATAGAGAAACAAGAACTGTAGCCACACAATGGAATGTGATTCAACCATTAAAAGGAAGAAAACTGGGGGCTGGAGAGATGGCTCAGCGGTTAAGAGCACCGTCTGCTCTTCCAGAGGACCCGGGTTCGATTCCCAGCACCCACATGGCAGCTAACAACTGTCTGTAGTTCCAGTTCCAGGCAAACACCAAGGCAAATAAGTAAATAAATAATAAAGTTTAAAAAAAATTAAAAAATAAAAGGAAGAAAACTGGACTCAAACCCACATTAAAAGTCTAAAATACAAATTCAAGGAATGCTATGTCTAAAAGATGGCTCAGTGGGTTAAGGTACATGTTATATGATACCCAAGATCCAATGGAAGGAAAATCAGACTCCTTCAAGTTGTCCGCTGGCCTCCTCTTGTGTATTGTGGTACACGCACACTCTCACGGGCACACACCATGCACACATGATGCATTCAATTCTTTTTTAAGACAAGAAATTAAGAAAGAAAATTCTGGAGCATGATACCATATGGGTAGACCTTGAAGATCTTTTATTAAGTGAAATAAGCTCCAATATTATACAGTCTACTTTACAGGAGAGTGCTAATGGCCAAATTCATAGACAAAATAAAATGTTGGTTGTCAGGGACTGGCCGACGGGAAGATTGTTCCATGGACAGAGTTTCAGTTTTCTAAATTGACACTAGTGGCTGCATGTATGTGGGTATGGTATGATGTTTATATAATGAAGAACTGTTAGTAATTACTATCATATCTGTACTGTTGAGTTTTATGTCAACTTGATACAAGCTAGGATGATCAGCAAGGAGGGAGCCTCAACTGAGAAAATGCCTTACAGCTGGATCTTATGGAGACATTTTCTTAATTAGTGATCAATAGAGGATGGTGCAACCCACTGTGGGTGGTACTGTCTCTAGGCAGGTGGACCCTGGCTTCTATAAGAAAGCAAGCTGAGTGGCTGGTGAGATGGCTCAGTGATTAAGAGCACTGGCTGCTTTTCAAAAGGTCCTGAGTCCAATTCCCAGCACCCACATGATGGTTCACAACCATCTATTATGAGATCTAATGCCCTCTTCTGGCATGCAGGTGTACATGCAGACAGAACACTCGTGTGAAAAATAAATAAATTTGGCGGTGGAGGCAGGCTGAGTAAGCCATGAGGAGCAAGCCAGTGAGCAGCGCTACTCCATGGCCTCTCCATCAGCTCCTGCTTCTGGGATCCTGCCTTGTTTGAGCTCCTGTCCTGACTTCCTTTAATAATGAACAGTGCTGTGGAAGTGTTAAGCCAAATAAATCTTTTCCTCCCCAACTTGCTTTGGGAATGGTGTTTCATCATAGCAACAGAAACACGAAAACAATATCTATTAGCTTGAACATCAGTCATTGCAGCAGAGGTGGGATTTCTCTGAACTGACCCTGAGAAAGATAACCAGTTCTCATCACTGCCCAGAGTTACATAAAGTTGGCCAGCCTCCTGTGGCCCAAGTGCCTACACAATGGCCTTGGGGTTGATCCCAAATCCTCTGTCTCCTGCTTGCAGTCCTAGCCATCTTCTTAACCCTTACAGGGCACACTTTTCCTCCAGAAATACCCCTGACTGCTCCAGCCTACAACCTGTCCTTTTTCTGCCCTTTGATCTTGGATGGGATGCAATACCTGTGCCTTCCAGCCACACATGATGGGCATGTTGTGAAGCTTCAGCTATCTCTTTGAGCTCAGGTTCAAGTTTGTGAGTCTGAGGCCATGACTCTTATTTCTTTAGACTCCCAGAGCCCACACCATTAAGGGCCATTCACAGGACATAGCTTGTCTTACATCTGAAGAATCAAACTCATGAGATTGAAGGCTTGTGCTCTGTTTCCTACCATGTTTGCACAGGGCTGGGTTGATTTATAAACTCAGAGGATTAAAATGCCAGAGTTGCTCTACCTGCTTGTCTGAGCTGGTCAGAGACACACCTAGACTCTCTGATTTGAGATTTGCAGGTGTGTGTGTTTGGCAGATTCCACTGACCAACAGCTCTCCGTGTCCACCCCTGCAGCCAAGGAGAAGGGACCAGCAGCTGTGTCACAAGCAAGATTCCTGTGTCTTATGGGTCATATTATTGGCAGAGTTCACTAGAGCCTGGAGTTGGTGCTGGTAAAGTCTACTCACTTTGTTCTGGCCTTGACAGTCTCTTGATCACTGACTGGTTCCCCAAGCACAGTGACATGTAAAAGAGAAAGAGAAAAGAAAAGAGAAAAGCAGCATTCTGAGCATCTGAACAGCTGCCAAGGCAAAGCAGCTCAAGCTGTATGCTTTGTTGGAAACAACCCACCAGCTCTTTCTCTGGCTCCTCCTCCTCCAAACAAAAAGCACACAGAGCCTCTGCTTATGGGATACTGATGTTTCATCTCACAGGCAGGTGGTATGACCTACACATGTCTGTATTATGTACTAGACTGCAGACTTTCTGCATCATATCTGTTTACCCCAATCTTTCTGTGGAACAAGATTTGGAGGAGACTAGAAATTTCCAAAGAATCAATAAAAAATTACGTTTTCTATATTTTTAATTAGAGGAGATTAAACCCTGTGATGATATATTGCTTTTAATCTAACAAATAAAGCTTGCCTGAAGATCAGAGGGCAAAGCCAGCCACAGAGTTAGCCATAGAGGTCAGGCAGTGGTGACTGACACATGCCTTTAATCCTAGCACTCAGGAGGCAGAGGCAGAAATCTGTCTGGATCTCTGTGAGTTCAAGGCCAGCCTGGACTGTACGAGATTAATCCAGTCCAAAAGAGAAAGCCAGGCAGTGGTGACTGGGCAGAAAAAGGAATTTAAGTGGGAGGAGACAGGAGTTCAGCCCCCCCCCCCCCCACGCTTCCCTTTCTGCCTTTCAGCTGAGGACTCAGAGGCATTTAGTCTGGAGAGTCATGGAGAGGATCTTCCCCTTTCAGCCTGAGGATTCATTAGTGGTAAGAAGTTTCTCCAGTGGCTTGTTCCTCTGCTTCTCTCATCTTTTACCATTTACCCCAATATCTGCTCTGAGTTTTCATTAAGACCAGTTAGGATTTGTGCAACATAACTCCTTTTGGTTAATGAATGAAACATTCCATTATAGATGAAACATTCATACATAAATACATAAGTATATTTTGAATTTTACTTATTTTTGAATACCAGTAACAAGAATGGCTCACATCTGGGGTCCCCCCTGGAGAAACACAAGAGTGTGCATTCATTTTAATCAGAACACTTCCTTGCAACAAAGTCCCATCCTTTCTTCACTCAGGACTTGGGCAGAGGAGGGCTGGGAATTGAACACAGAGCCTTACATATGCCAGATCAGTGCAAACGCAGAACTTTCCCTTTTAAGATTCTTTTTTATTTATTTAGTTGTACACACACACACAGGTGCACATATTATAACACATGTGTGGAGGCTGGTGGATGACCCGCAGTTCACCCCTTTCACCACGTGGGTCCCTGGGATCAAAAGTGTCCCTCACAGTAGACACCTTTACCTGTGGCTTCTTGCCAGTCCCCATTTCCCTTTCATGTTCCCCCAGGCTCTCCAGGCTGACCTTGAACTCACTCTGTAGCCCCGGTAAGATTTCATGCCTTAACCCTGACCCATCATCTCACTCACTTGTTTTTGAGCACATGTCATTTGTTTTGATCACCAGGCTTGACACTAAACGGTTCAACTTTTTGCAAACAAGTTCAAAGAACAAAGGTTTGCTGGATGGTGAATCTTGAAGAGAATGTGAAATCCCAGAAATGCCTGGCACATGGTAGTGCTCATCAAACATGCTGAAGGATCAAAAAGCTGTTGTTACACAAGAATTCCAGACTGTTTGGAGAACAGAAGCACTGTGGTAACACTGCACCCATGTGTGAGTCCAACAGTCCATGCAACTGCCTTTCTGCAAATCCTACAAGTTCAGTACCCCAAAGGCCAGGTGGGCAGCTTCAGAGAGAAGCTGAGCTGGGTTTTGGATGGGGAGAGTGGTGGGGATTTCAATAGACAGGGCTGGGAAGGAGTGCTGTTTTATAGCCATGCCCACATTAATCAACAGTCAGCTACTCTTTCTTAGCCAGGAAACAAAACCTTGCACATATTCATGTCCTCAACCTTAGAGCAAGAGGCTTCCCCATTCACACACATTTACCCCTCACCCCTGTCCAGGTCTTCTCTTACCCCTCCAGTCTTTGTAGGATTCTCTGTGTCTTTCCCTCATTCTTGATGCTTCACATCAGTGTTTAGTCCAAGGCCTTTTTTTTTTTTTTTTCCTTCAAACCATATTCCCCTCTTCAGGAGGGGAGCCTCTAATATAACACCTAAATGCTTCTGAAACACTGATGGTTAACGAACCACCTGTCTCAGCTCACCTATCCTGAGCTCTGGACCAGTATGACCTACTTCCTATAAGTCACACTCAGCAGACAGAAGCCTGCTCCCCCATCCCATGGACACTTCTCAGGGAAAGGCTGCTGTCAGGTGGGCGGCTCAGCAGAAATCAGGCCAGCTAGCTCCACTACCCCTCTTAGCAAGTCTGGTACCATCTGCCTACTGTTTTTTTGAATTCAAGACTTCTCCATCTCTTCTGACATACCCATGGTCCAAGGTCCCTACCATGTGGCAGATGGGTGACTGATATACAAATCTCCAGCCATGCCCTCTGCAGCTAACATCTTTTCTAAAGTGTAGGAATGTACACATGGCCATGTCTCCGCCCTGCGTAAAACTTGTTGTCCCCATTCCCTTAGACACAGTGCAAACTGCTGTATAATGGGGTGCTAATGGCCTTTCTGGTTTGCAGGCCACCTCCGGTTTCTCCTCCCCTCCACTGAGCACTGCAGCTCTCGGGATCTTGGATTGGACCTAACCTGAGCCTTCTACTTCCATCCAACCTCCCACCCATGCTACCTGTGCCTCTTCAGGCATGACTTTAGAAGTGGAATCCTGTCAGCCTCCCGTGACTGTCCGTGGACGTTTGGGTCCTTATTCTGCCCTCAAGCAGTCCACTGTGTTGATTTGTTTTGTTTCCAGCTTGACACAAGCTCTCAGAGTCATCTGGGAAGAGGGAACCTTAATTGAGAGGATGCCTCCATCAACCTGGCCTGTGATTACTGGGGGGGGGCATTTTCTTGATTAATAACTGACTTGGGAAGGCCTCCTCTGTGGCCAGTACCACCCTCAGGCATGTCGTTCTAGGTTTTTAAAGAAAGTAACCTGAGCAAGTCAATGAGAACCGGCCAATAAGCAGCATTCCTCCCTGGTCCCTGCTTCACTTCCTGACCTGACTTCCCTGAATAATGGACTGTGACTTGAAAGTCTAAAACAGAAAACCCTTTCCTGCCCACGGTGCTTTCTGGTCAGTATTTTATCACAGCAACAGTAAAGCAGGCCAGGAAGCCAGTTTGCGGCTCTCTATCAGCCCCAGTACCTAGCAGGTTTTGGCGATCTCTTAATAGGATAGAAAGGGGTCTCAGCCCTTGTCAACACCAACTCTCATTTTAATGAGAAACTGAAGTTCTGGGAGAGTAACTGATTCCTCCTAAGTACCCCATGAGGCAGAGGAGAGGTCAAATCCAAAGTAGTTCTCTCCAAACTTATGCCCCCCTTCTCTACCCTGCCAGGCTGGTCCCAGCGCTTGTGTCTGCCCCAGCTGGGTTTGTACAGTTGCAGCAGCACCCGGCTCACGCACTCCTCAGAACTGGAGAAAAGAAACACCCTTCCTGAGCTCTTCAAGTGCTGCTTCCTCCTAAGCAGGTGCAGGTGAGGGGACTTCTGGGAAGCCTCTTGAAGGGCTGCAAACAACCCCAGCATCCAGAGCGAAAATGCTGGGCCCACATGAACAGGAAAAGGCACCCTGTCCCCTCTGCCTTCTCTAGTCCCCACTCCTTTCTTCTATGCTAACTTTCACACACACACACACACACACACACAACCTATGTGCACGCACTCACTCACGCACCCACATGGAATCTGGGTAGTTGTTTGGCATCTAGGGATATTACATGTTGGTTGGGAAGGGCAAACCAGATAGCTAAGCTCAACTTTCCGGGACTGACAGGAAAAGTCCTTTCCTGTGGCTGGAGAAGGCAGTAAATGGACGAGTCAGGCATTCCACCCCTGGCTCAGTTAGCCCCAGAACTTCAGATCTGAACTTTAATGAACTTCAAGTACATAAATAACTAGTCTTTCCCTTTAGGTAGAGGTTTCCTGCTTAGTCTCCCCTTGACCTAATTGATCCCCAGAAATGCCCAGTTTCCAATGCAATGGATTTCTCTCTGCAAGTTCTTAGTCATGGAAATCAAGAACTAAGTTTGCTTTTCGGACTTCACTTTATGGAAAGGACAAAGGCATGTGTCCTGGTCCTTCAGCAGCAACCTAAGTCTGAGTGTTGAAAGCCCACGAAGTTTCCAGACATGAGTATCCCAAATCTGTTAGGAAAGGAAGGCTGCGGGCCAGAACTTGGCTTAGAAGAAGATTGGAGGCGGCACAACCTCGGAGGAACTGGGCCAGGTTGGAGCCGAGAGGTTGGAGGCTGAGGCTGGAAGGGTCGCTTCGCCATGGATGCGCTGGTGCCGTACAAGGTGGGTCTTCCGGCTGAAGCTCTTAGCACACTGCGGGCAGGAGAAGGGCCGGGAGCCTGTATGGATTGCCTGGTGGCGGACTAGGTTGGTTTTGGAGCTGAAGCAGCGGGCGCAGACAGCACAAGCATGGGGACGGCTGCCGGTGTGGACTGCTTGGTGGCGACCCAGATGAGATTTGCGACTGAAGCGGCGGCCACATTGCGCACAGGCGAAAGGTCTGGCGCCGCTGTGGGCTCGAGAGTGGGCGACCAGATTGGGTCGCGAGCCGAAACGGCGGCCACACTGCGTGCAGGCAAAGGGCCTTTCGCCCGTGTGTACGCGTCGGTGCCGAGCCAGGTGCTGCCCGTGAGCGAAGCCGCGGCCGCAGTCGGGGCAGAAGAAAGAGCGCTCACCGGTGGGGGTGTGCTGGGGCGCAGCGGGTCCCGAACCCGGGCCACAGTCAGGAGCGTGGGGAGCGCAGGCGGAGGGTTCGGTGGCGGCGGGGTCTACGGTGGGACCCAGTACGCACTCATCGCACCCAAAAGGGCGACCCTCGGTGAGATGCAGACTCTGGTGCGTAGCCAGGTTCTTTTTCCAGCCAAAGCTCAGGCCACAGTGGGAACAAGCGAAAGGCTTGGGCCCGGGAGGGGACGGGGTAGGAGAATGGGGAGCGTCCGGAGCATCCGGAGTGGACCGAGTGCGGCTGGCAGCATCATGTACCCTCTGGTGTCGTACCAGGTGTTGCTTATGCGTGAAGCTGCGTGTGCACTGGGAGCACTGGTAGGGTCTCTCGCCAGTATGGATGCGCTGGTGGCGGATCAGGTGTGTCTTCTTGCGGAAACGCTTCTCACATTCGGTGCAGGGAAAGGGCCGCTCTCCGGTGTGGGTCTTCTGGTGCGAGCCTAGGTGGATCTTCTGGCTGAAGCGTTTGCCGCACTCTGCGCAGGGGTAGGGCCGCTCGCCGGTGTGCGTGCGCAGGTGACGGGTCAGATGGGCTTTCTTGCTGAACCGCTTATCGCACTCAGAGCACGGGAAGGGACGCTCCCCGCGATGGCTGCGTTGGTGCAGAAGCATATGGGCACGCTGCGTGAAACTGCGGCCACAATCTGGGCAGGCACAGGGACCCTCGCCCCGGTGCAACCTCTGGTGCAGCCGCAGAGTTAGCTGATCCCGAAAACGTCTCTCACATTCCTCGCAGCCATAAGGCTTCTCGGGGATTGGGGCCCACCCCGATAGTGTGAGCCCACCTAGAGCCCCCGGAGTCCCTGGCTCCAGTTTGTATGCAACAGCCAGGTGACCCAAGTCAGGAGTGGGAAAAGGACTGGGAAGGAAGGAGAGATGCTGGGGCCATTCCACCTCCTCCTCTGCCTCCTGATCCTCATCCTCTACCTTCACCTTCCGAATCATCCATTCCTCCCCTGAACAGTCATGAAAAAAAAAGAGAGAGAGAATTGTTTGAAAGCCCATCCCTGCAGTCTGGGCTCCTCTTTGTACCCCACACAAAGTTTGCTGAGAATCAGTAAACCCCCAAAGTCCTTTCCCCCTCTTTCTGTTCCCTTTGCAGTCTGCTGCTGACAAGCACTGCTCCTGCTGGGGCCTTTCTCTCAGGCTGGCCAGCTCTCCCACTCAGAAACTTTTCCTTGAATCCTTAGTAGACACCCTTCCCCCTCCTTCCTCCAGAACAGGACTGCTGCCATTTCTGGCTTCAAGCTTTCTCTGAGTTACCATCCTCCTGAGGCTGTCCCAACATCCTGGCTAGCAGGTTTTCTGGAAGTAGTTTCTTATCTCCAGCTCAGCAGCCCCTCTAGAGTGTCCTGCAAACTGGCTATAGTTTGGTGGGAAGCAAACACCTCCCCTTCGAAAGGCCTACTCCCCAGCTAACTATAACTCTGAGAGGCAGGATGGCCTTGGAACCTTGGTGCTTCTCTTTTGCTTCCTTCTTAAGCACTAGGGCACCCCATATGCTCCCTCTGCCGCCTTAAATGGTCCCTCTGCTGCTCCGTTCCCTTTAGCACCCACTACTCTGCTTCCTTCCTCCTGCTCTACTAGGCTGGGAAATCCCATTGTGAAATAGACTGGAGCTTAGGAGACCGAGGCAATAGTTAGGAAGAGGAGTCAGTCTTGAGCTTGCTGGTTGGGGGTGGGGTGGTGGGGGAGCCAGTGAGTGTTGGGAGAAGCACAGAGAGGCCTTAAGGGGAGCCTCAGCCCAAAGGCAAATTCAAGTTCCTGGGGAAGTCTCACAAAATGCATCCATGCATGCAGAGGAATCCGTCCTCTTCCTCCCTCCAGCCCTCCCCCACCCCCAGTGAATCCTGCCTGAGAATGGCTGAGCCCCATGATCTGGCCCTGAAAGCCTGTCATAGCCTGAGCCTTGATCATATTACACACAGATTGCATTCACTCCCAGTTTCTAACTCATTGGTTCCAAATCACTGTCTGCTTATCCTGTTAGGTCACTTCTCTCTTCTCCACACCATTCCTCAGCTCAAGAATCAGCAGGAGCTTCTAGCTGCACCAAGCTCCCACACACCTACCCCAGCTTCCTTCCTCCAGGTGTGAGGCTTTGTCCTTCACTAGGCTGCTCTTCAGCCAGTCACAGATCACCTTTCCTGCTTCCAGCCTGGAAGTCCTTTCTCAACCAAGAATGTCGTTCCCCTCCCCCACCCATTTTGCAACAGCTGAAATCTATGCTTCTCTTACAATGCAGTACACAAAGCAACACTTAGAGGCGAGGCGGCCAGCACATAGGGATCCTTTACTGTAAATACTTACAACAATTACCATCACTATTAGCTTCTGGGCTTAATTAGAAACCTTTGGCTATGTATTGTTGATTTAATTATTTGTTCTGCCTCATAGCAACAGCATGCCAGCTATGTTTTAGCTTCTGGATGAAAGACATCTTGAATTCTAATTTTGTGTCCAATAACAAAGTGTCTTTATGTATCTGACAAAAATCAGCTCTGTGACCATTTATTTGAGGCCAACCATGGATGAGGCAGTGTTCTAAAGCCTTACACCAGCCATGAAGGTGATCAAAGCACCCCTGGAGGGAACACAGATCTCTCCCACCCCAGAGCATTCAGCAGATGAGTGCAGAATGACAGTGAACCCAGGTCTGTGCAGCTATATACCCTGTCTTTCTCTGATACACTCAACACCTTTGTGCAGCAGGCACTAAATAAACCCTTGTTGGGTAAGTGATGCCCTTCAAGCAGGTGGTAATGAATAGAAGAAGTGATGGGTAGGGCGATGGAGTGGTTGCCTAGGGAATGAGAGAGATGAGCTAATGACTACAGACTGGGGAACCTTGGTACGCTGAAGATCAAAAGATGTTTGGGGAAAAGGAGCATGTATGGTAGAGGCAGCAAACAAGCTGATGAGTATCCTCTGTGGCTGTTATAATTCAAGAGAGCAACAGTATGTATAAACTGGGCGAGATGATTCGGGAAGCTGGGACTTCTAGAAGGGGTTAAAGTGAGATGCACTTCTCTTTGGTACCGTCCTCTCCCATTCTATATCCATTTCCACAGATGTGAAACTCCCTTGGGTGCTGAAGTTCTACAGAGGAAAGTGGATGAGACCTGGATTCATCTTGGTTGGGAGGGCCTGGAGCACAGCCATCTCCTCAGAAAGAAGCCCTGGAACCTGCTTGGTTCCTGCCCCCTTTGCCTGAGTCTAGAGCATCAGGAAGACTCACCTGGGACAGAGCCTGCAGGCTCAGCCTTCTGTGGGGCACAGGCCTGGCTGCCCATGCAAGGAGCTTCAGCTTGTTCTGTGTGCATGCCTTCTTTCTGGCCAGGGGTCTCATGCCCTGGAAGAGAAGAGGATGCCCCAAGGACTCTCGAAACATCACAGACAGAAGAGAGTCTCCATTGGTACTAGGAAGAAAGCTGAACCTCCTATCCACCCACCCAAAGAATGCTATCCTATGTCATACCTGTAAGGGCAAATTCCCAGGGGCTAAAGTGGGTGATAAGGGTGGACTAGAGTCACAATTGTAGGAACTTCTGGACTATATGTTTTATAAGGAGATGGAAGTAAGGAAAGACCACTGAGTTGAGCAGCTAGGCCTCCCAGTTCCAAGGCAAACAGAGAAGGCTAACAGTGAGAAGCCAGGTTAGATCTTGCAGCAGGCATCCCTGCCCCTACCCTCCCACCTGCAGCCACCCAGGCCCCTCCCTCTCTGCTTTATCCCTCCTATAGCCCTTCTATCTGCTAAGGTAGTCTACAGCTCTCACCATGTTTACATTTCTTGTTGGCTGATTGTTCCCTCTCTACGGTTAAGCTCCACGAAGGGAGATACCTAGGTCTATTTAGTCCTAAGATGTTCCAAATGTTCAGAATAGCATTTGGCAAAGAGTAGGTGCTTAATAGGTGGCTTGTAGAAGAAGGAATATTCTTTCCTGTGACTTCCATTGTCCTTACTTACCCGAGCATGAGTGCAGTGTACTCTCTTCCCTAGAAGACATCTTCCCCTGGGCATTATTGAACTCATCCCTGGGCTCACTTTGGGGAGCCATCTCGGGCTGTCCCACTGGGAATCCTGTTACAGGCAGAGGAATGCATTCAAATGAAGCTTCTGGTATTGAATTGGTATGAGAGATGGGGCATTTTTCCAGGTGGCTTGGGAAGGAGGGTCATCTCCTATCTGCATGGACAAGAGATTGCCCCGGCTTTCCAGCAGCCTGGCCAGCTATTAACCTCAGACCCTTTAATTGAGGGGTGGGGAGAGGAAGAAAGAAAAATTGAATACTTTGAAATAGAAAAAAAAAAATTAAATCCCAGTGCTGGGCTGGGGAGATAGTTCAGTGTGTAAAGGTAATTGCCACCAAATCTAATGATCTGCATTTGGTTTCCAAAACCCGCATGGCTGGAGATAACAGACTCAGAAAATTGTCCTTACTTCCATACATATGATTGTAATAAAGACAAACACAATAAATAAATACATACATAAATGTATTAAGTTTGTTTTTGTTGTTGTTTCTGGCTTCCAGTTCTTTTTAAATCCCCATACATATAGACGGTCTAGTATAATCTTAACCATCCTGGTCTTGTCAGAGACACATGATAGTTACCTATAAATATGTCTGCTGTGCAGACTCCCAAGGGGTCAGGGTTGTAAACTCCTGAGGATGGCATTTACACCATGTATGCCTAGCAACTCCCATCCTCCTGGTTCCTTTGTCCCCACTCACCCAAAGAGTTCAGGGCCTCCAGGGTCTCTCTCATGGCCACCAGAAGTGGCTCTCCTAGGTGATCAGGCCACAGATCCTAAAAAGACAGTCCTGTTCAGAATTTGTCAGCCTCCACCTCGGTCTTGGTTATCCCCAAGAGCACCACAGTGATGTCCCAGGCAGAGGTGAGGGATCTCAGGGAAACTGCATTTGGAGCAGAGACATCTTTAGATGGGTACCTAATGTCATGGAGCCTTTTGCCAACTTGGCTATAGACATCAACCCCTGTCCCCACCTGGCAAGTCTCTAAAGCCATGCCCAAGTCCAGCAGCAGGCACTCACCACCGTGTCTTTGCTTGGGGGAAGTACAGAGACCACTTAATTCTCTGGATAGAGGGTGAGAGACCCGGATACGAAGTGGGAAACTTCAGGTGGACCCTCCAGCCATTATAGCAAGAGCTAGTGAAGCAGAAGCCAGCCTTGGGGGAGTAGTGTCACTTTAGGTATACTGGGGGGGGGGTAAACAGAGTCCTTGCAGAAATAGTAAATGACCCTAACTTCCCCTCCCTAAACCCCTACCTCAAAGCCACACAACGCCCACCCAGGACTAACTAGGCTAGGATACCCCCACACCAGGCCAGGACACTCCTCGATTTTTGCACTTCCCAGCTCCTCCTCCTCCAACCGGTTCTCTGCCCCTCCTTTAGCAGACTCCCCTCCCCCTCCCTGGCAGCCTTCCCTCTGCCCCTCCCCTCTCCCTCAGCCTTCCGCCCTCTTTCCCCACCAAATCTGGCAGCCTTTTGGGGCTCCTCCCACTGCCCCGCCCCCTTGGCTCCACCCCTGCGCGCACCCGCCGGGTCAACCCCTTGGGGCCCCCTTGGAATCGGTCCTCAACAGCTACCGCCTTCCCTGACCCTCGGTTCCCAGCAGTCTTGGGCAGCGTTCCCCTCCCCCTTCCTACTGTGCCCGCCCGCCTAGTTCTCCGTGCGCCACCCCCTTCCCGGGCTGCACACTCTCTCCTTTCCTTCCCCCTCCTCTTTTCCTTCCTCCCCAACTCCCGCCCTCCCCGTCTCAGCTGCTCTCCCCCACCCGCTTGCTTACCCCTCCCCTCTCCTCCCCCAC
>PVIH01009411.1:37975-82754 GCA_004025045.1 Sigmodon hispidus | reverse complement strand
CACAACCACTGAATAGCTTGGGATCAGAAACACCCTGGACTGACCCTTCAAACCCCAGTCCATCTATAGGAACACCTGACTCACTCTTGAGGGAGGGGGGACAAAACTGGATTTGGCCGGGAATGAAGACTGATCCAAGCATTGTTGGGCCAGTGTGACCATAGGACTGTCTGCTCCCTGCCAAGGGAGTGGATGGGGAATTGCAGAGAAGAAAAATGATCAGATGTGGTGGGAGGGGGAAGAGACCTTCAATAAGGATATACAGGGATGGAAAAAAAAATTCAGAGGGAAAGCTGAACACAAAGAAAATATATGTGTAGTAATCTTATTTGGATTTCCACCCTTGATAAGCCATGCTTATGATTATTATCCTCTGTATAGTTATTGTTAACGCTTCAGCATTTTTTTAAAATTCTTTTTACTGTTTCTTTGATAAATACAAAATAAAGAAAAAAAAAGAAAACTAAAAAAAAAAAAATGATTACCAGCTTTATCTTACATACCACAGAGAATCAGTTTGCCAAGTTCAGCTCAGAGATATATGTAGATTATGTGCTTATTTTAAAGACAAATTTACAACATTTCAGAATATCCCATATAAAGATTCTGACTCTAGTCTTCCTTGGTTGGTCATATCCAGACCAGAAGTTCCCAGGCCCAAGATGGTGATGAATACCATTTTGTGCTTTCTCTTTTGGTGATGTACCAACTTCTCCCTTTGAACTCTTAACTAATTTATTAGTCACTCACTTATAGCTTGAATTGTTCACTTATCCTAATGGAGGATTGAAGTATATTTCTGAGATCATAGAACATTTTATA
Organism: Sigmodon hispidus; assembly: GCA_004025045.1. NCBI lineage: Eukaryota > Metazoa > Chordata > Mammalia > Rodentia > Cricetidae > Sigmodon > Sigmodon hispidus. The sequence continues at coordinate 81,932 of PVIH01009411.1, read as the reverse complement.
TTATTATGCTTTATTACCACAAATAGAATTTTGTTAAAAAAATACTTCTCTGCTGCTTGGCAAACTCAGTTTATAATGATGGCTGTAGACTGGTTCATACCTCATTCTCTGCCCCTTATTCAGAAAAACCCTATCCTATCAGCTTTAGTGACTCTCACTCTCTTCACAATGTGATGGTTCAGACTGTAGACTTAAGAACAAGAGATACATTATTCCAATCAGCATTTCTCTTTTTATAAGCCTTGAAAAACAGGGGTCATCCAGGGACTGTTTGCTTACACAGAAATCTGCAATTAGCCAAGATCATAAGCTATTCAAGTAGTTGTTCCTTGCTAAAAGTAGACTTAGGATCTTTGGAGAACTACAAAAATCTTTCATAAGATTTTGACTTAGTTCAAAGATATTAAAATGAAATAATCACTTTGAGATTTGAAGTGGATCTGAAAAAAAGAAATTTATATCTTTAAGTGGTGCAATATAACAAGGGATCACCATCCTGCATTTGTTGTCCATCCTTAAAACTTAAATACATTTCATATGTATTTGGGAAAAGGGAAATGAACATGACTTGTAGACATGGACAGACCCGGGCAAGAGATTGCAGGAGGCAGGACTAGAACACACTGTTCTTAACATGTGCTTCTCAAACTGACTGATGGCATTTGTGTATTTGTTCCTCCAATTAAAGGACAATGCCTTTATTTTATTTTATCTTTCCCCTCTCTCCTTCTTTCTTTCTTCTTTTAGTTTCTTCAGTCTGTAATTTTTCCACAAGAGAATTGCATGGTAAAGGACACTGAATGAAAACACAGAAGCCGATTATTTTAAACCTGATCCATGGATAGGATTTTCAGTTTGTTTGTTTGGAGAAGACATTGGCTCTAATGTAGGAAGTGACTAGAGGCATGGCTTATATGTGTGAACTACTGGTTATCAGGTAATATTCTCAAAAATTTATACTTATTAATTAAAAACACGATTTTATAGTAGTCTCCATATTCCAAACATACAACAACTCATTTAAACCTAACAGAAGCTCTATGACATGAGAGATTACCACACTTTTTCTATATGTAATAGAAAAGAAATACATGGAGATTAAGAAAATTGCCTAATTTGCAGGATTCTCTGGCAGCCAAAAAGACCTTTTTCTTTTTCTTTTTTTTTCTTTAAAGTGGTTGTGTTTCATTCCTAGACTTCCTCTTAGAGGTTAGTGACTTGTCCAATATTCTGAATTTATTGAGTTGTACAATTCGCCCAGCGTACTGTGAGATGATCAGCTCTGATTGCTGACTTTTTCACTGCTAGCTCTGTTAATTAACTCCTTTGAACTTCAGCCATCAGACATGATGAATAATTTATAAGCTATGTGTCTTAAATACAATGATCCCTTGATAAACTGTCAGTGGGATAGAAGTGTTCCTGTTAGAAAGTATTTTAAGCTACATGTCTCAAGACAAATAGGTAAGTGCAAAAATTTACCCATGGTTATTGGCAGAAGGTCTGCATTTAGTGCTCAGAACAGTTATAATTAGTGCTACTTAAAAAAAAAGTGGTTAGATGAATAAACCTGAGTTAGACACAGCCCTTTAAGAGCATCAGAATCTATGAGGGAGATGGACTCACATACAATATCTACAACATATATGAAATCAACAGAAGGCAAATGTCAAAAAGCAGAAAATGTTGTACACAAAAGGAGGCTTGAAGCACCAGTTTGGGACCAGTGAGATAGCTCAGTGGGTCAAGTACATACACACAGGTCTGATGACCCAAGTGGTCCCTGGATCTCATAAGATGGCAAGAGATAAATGACTCCTTAAAGTTGTCCTCTGACCTCCATTAATGTGCTGTGCAGGCACACACCTGAATACATATGTACACATTAAGTGAAGGGAGAATAATAATAAAGCACTACTATGAACCCAAACAAATTTCTAGCTTTATTAGTAGAAAATTTTGAAACAAGAAAATTATCCAACATGAAAAAAAACCTTTAAAATATGTTAAAATATATCATTGTTAATATGTAGCTATGAATCTCCAAGGAGGTATTTTGCAAATAATATCAAACTATTTGAATTTTTCATGTGTTTACTAAGTAATTATACAGCTAAGAATATAATGCATGAAGTAACCTGTGCAAAGAATTCCATCAAAATGACCCTTTTCAAAGTGGCCATTATGATTTTGACCATGCCAAGCAAAAAAGTAGCATATTTAAAAGATACTGATTGGTGATATCAATAAAATATTGAATTGAGGGGAAAGCAAGGGTTTATTTTAGCACAGAAGATGGGCAAAGTAACCCTGAAAGTTTGCTTGGAGAAGCATTTTAGTTCCCTAGGGGGGCATTCAGTGAGGTTTTTCATCCTATTTTGATAGAATGGTACTCAGAGTGTAAACAACCCTTGATGCACAGGCTGGATGGACAGAAGTCAATATCATCATGTTGTACTTTAAAACCTGCCTGTGTTGGGGGTGGATGCTCAAAAGAGGGCCTATGGAAATGCTTCAGTTGATAAAGTACTTGACCAATAAATTTGAAGGCCTGAGTTTGGATTTCTAGCCTCTATGTAAAAGCCAGAATCCATATGTGCTGGTGGTAGGGAGATCATGGAGCCCTGGAGCTCATTAGTCAGCTAGTCCAGGAAAAAGACTGATCTCCAGATTCACAAAGAGGAAGAACCTGACATTGGTCTTTGGTTAACTTTTTCATGTTAGCACACATACAGAACCTACTCCTATCCTATCCTACCCTACATATATTCACACACAGAAAACCTCTAAAAAGTGCTTGGGAGACAGAACCAGAAGAAGGTGGAGTTGATGATAGGGAAACATTTTTTAAGTCTCTAAATGCTACTCAACACAGCTCAATGATGAGCACACAAGATTCATATAGTTAGCTCCAAATATGTGCCCACAGAATTGTCTCAATTAACATTAGTACACACACACACACACACACACACACACACACACACACACACACACACACGGAACCTCAAAGAGAAAATAGCATGGACTAGTTGCCCTCTGACCTCTGTACTATGATCAATTCATATAATACACATGTGTTAAATATTATGCTGTATCCTCCAAATATACATAATCATCATGTGTTACTAGAAATGTAAAAAAAATTGTTTAAGGAGATAAAAATTCTAACTACCTTGATTTGATTTTATAGACTGTATATAACTATGTATCAGGTTATCTCAATGCTCTTTATAATTAGAGCAATTAAAACAATAATGATAATAAATAAAACATAGATTTTGTGGCTCATGCCTCTAGTTTGAACACTGAGGAGGCTGAAGCAGGAGGATGATTGTAGTTTGAATCTAGCCTAAGCTGCATACTAGTCTCAGGGTAGCCTTGACCACAAAGTAAACACAGGACTGAAGAAACTGAAAGGAAGTAGAATAAATGAGGCCAGGGAAGGTTTGGGTTTAACTTGATGATAAAGCATTTACTTTGAAAGTGCAGGTCTCTGGGTTTCGTTCCAGTGACACAAAATCAAAATACATTTTTAATATTCCAGGTCTTGCAAGTCATGATCAAAAGTATTTTGATTATCCTAATTAGAATATATTTCAAATGATAGGCCAAAATTATCCAATCATCAACAGGATGTAGTATTTAAGGGAAGTATTAAAATTAGTTTATAGAATATAAATCTATTTAAATATATTGTATCAGATCAGAGAAATATATCAAAACATTTTCCATGAGGGTCAGTGATTGAACTAAAAACATTTATAATGTATTTTCCCTAAAAATATCTACTTTCAATATTTTATACAATAGTACGTATGATATTTGCTAAATGAGATGCTTAAGTTTTATCTTGCTCTTGTTTGTCTGAACAGTTTCTGACTACATGTACCAATATATTATACTTTCAATCCTCAAATACTAATTTGAATTGTACCATGTGGCAATTTGTAGTTGTAACTATTTTAACTTCTGTTTTTGCTGGAAGTTTGAGAGTTATTCCAACTTCCTATAATAATCAATGTTTGGGTATGATTTAATAAAATAAGTTTTAGGGTTTTATTTTTTTCATTTGTTTAGTTATGTGTGTGCATAATAATTAGAAAATTAGAAAATTAGAGGACTTGTGGGTCCTGGGCAGTGAATTCAGGTTGTATAGATTTGTGGCAAACTCCATTATATCCTGCATCATTTTGAAAGCTCTAGTTTAATAATTGGGTTTTCTTTTTTTTTTTTAAATTAATTCTTTTTGACTTTTGGGCAACATATTTGCTCCTTAAACTGAGAAGCTTCTGTACAGCAAATAGCAGGGCAAATAAGACAAAATGGCAGCTTAAAGAATGGGAAAAAATCTTTACCAACTCCATCTGATAGAGCATGGAACTCTGAAATATATCAAGAACTCAAGAAACTAGACATCAAAATGCCAAATAATCCAACTAAAAAATAGGCACAGATCTAAATACAAAATTCTCTACAGAAGAATCTCAAATGGCAGAAAAACATTTAAGGAAGTTCTCAACATCCTTAACCATCATGGAAATGCAAATCAAAAGAACTCTAACATGTCATCTTATACAGACCAGAATGGCTAAAATCAAAAATACTGATGACAGTTTATGTTGGATGTAGAATAGGTGGAATACTCCTCTACTCCAGGTGGGAAGGCAAACTTGTACAGTCGTTTTGCAAATCAATATGGTAGTTTCTCAGAAAATTGGGAATCGATCTACTTTAAGATCCAGATCTACTGTTCTTGAATATATATCCCCCAAAATTTCTATAATACCACAAAGACACTTGTTCAACTATGTTCATAGAAGATTTACTTATAATAGTAAGAACAAGGAAACAACCTAGATGCTCCTCAACTGAAGAATGGGTAAAAAAATTTGTGGTGCATTTACACAGATCCAACATTCTTAAAGAAAATTGACTTTCCCTCTCCTAGTGGCTATCAACAGCAATAACTCCTGGGTTAGGAGTTTAATTTCATATCCAACATCTGTTTCTATCCTGAAATTTTTTCTGGCATGGATTTCCACTAGACTTGTGCATGCTATCACAATGGTGGTGACTTCATATATATTTTGGCTTGAGTCTGGAGGACACTATTTGCCTGTAATCATCCACTGTCTCTGGTTCTTACAGCTTTTAACAATAATGGCAGTTGTGGGGAGCTGCGTGTAGCCACGCCCTAAAGATAGCACTGGCTTCTGCCCTCCACCTTCCACATGGTGAGTGCTCTCAGTGACAAACAATTCCTTATATGGCTAGGCTAAGGATCTGGCTTGCTTCCATGTACCTGGACCTATAGGCAGTGCCCACATGGCGTACTGGGGTTGGCTGCCCAGAGGCTATTTAGGCTGCTGGCAGGTTTTCCCCAGAAACAGAAGCAGAATGAGAGATAAGATGTAGTAAGTCAGTCAGTCCCCATCGTAAGTAATTAAGTAAGTCAGAAGTCAGAAAATTAATCAAGGTTCCTGAATAAAACTGCTGAAAGAAGAGCTGGGTGTCATGTCTTCCTTGTGGGACAAGGTTGCATGCAACAAATGGTGGCCACAGACGGGGAATTCTACTCTCAACAAAGGCTCAGAACTTTCTACAGTCAGGGGGTGCACCGGTAAGTCCCCAGGTAAATTGAGGGACCGTGACAAGAGCAGGGAGTAATTTGCTCTACTCGGTAGATAAAGAGAGAGTGGGATAAGATTCACTGATGAGTGAATTCAAAGTAAAAGTAAAAACAGATTTATTGCAAAAGGCATAATTTTTACCATGGGTGCTTCCTCTTCACACCCAATTTTTTTGGCTCTTAAGGATCTGCTTCATTGCATTTCCTGAGCGCAGGTGTGGACTCTCCTTCGCCATATTAAAAAGCATCCAAGAGGGGCGGAGTCAGCAATTAAAGTGGTACAACCTTTTAAAAGCTCTTTGCGTTAGAAAAATGATTAAGGATTCTCAATAAAACAGATTTAGACTCTCAAAACCCCTAAATGGGGAAGAAATAAAGGATAAAAGCCATGTAGAGATGGCAGATAAACAGAGAGTCTGGATAATGGTTATTGCGTTTATTTTCAATTTCTTGACTTTTGGTGAGCTAATTGCAGAGAGACAATTGATTGCTAAGGCTGCTAAGTTAAACAAATACAAGTACTTTGAAGATGTCCTTACTTGGAAATCGGTTTATAAGAATATGTTACTTGGGAAGGGAGTTTCTGCTTTTGTCTCCAAGGAGGATCAAGGCCTGTGGATTAGTTCTGGGCAGGTATGGTTCCATTTGCCGAGGCCACCTGAAGCTGATAGGAGGCTGTCTTGGGGATTATTGCTGCAGTGAGGCTGTGGTGGGTGGACAGACCACTTTAAGGTTTTTCTGAGTCTGCTCCATTTGCTAGCAGTGGGAGAGATTTGCGGGCTCCCCCACCATAAAAAAGAAAAAAAAAGGAAGGAAAAGGAGGATCCAGATAGAGAAGAATGCTGCAGATTCCCAGCATGTCAAGCCACGCCTTCGGCTCCCCCTCCCTATTTGGAAGGTGGGAATGGTGGTTTAGGGTGCGCTTTCAGCCAGGGGGCATGGAAGGCAGTCAGAACAGAGTTACACTTAGCTTACCTAGTGTTTCAAGATCCACAAGGAAATCGATAGGAGGAGCCCTTAGATTTCAAAGTGATAAAATCTCTGACTGAGTCAGTACGGACTTACAGGATCACGGCGTCATTCACTGTAGCCCAGGTGGAGGCTTTGAACAGGCACTGCATGACACCCAGTGATTGACAGCCATTCTAAGTGAGAGCAGGTGAGCCTAAGTTGTTTACATTCCAGCCACCTGGGGAATTTCCATCTGCGTGCTCTACCTTGGGTATATGTTTAAGCCTGAGGTACTCAGTAAGCAGCATTCGGCATTCTCCCTGCACGAATGACCCAGGAGTCTTGTAGGTCTAGTCAGTATGTCTTTAAATCTCCAGGCCTAGGAGGCCAGTGTACTTTGAATAATCTTTCTGCCACTGTAGCACAAGCCCTGGAAATATGCTGGGCTTTGTGTGACTACTATACAATATGGCAATTTTACCTGTGCTGCAAACTTGTCTAAGCAATTGTCTAGTTATCTTTTAGGTAATTGGACGGGAGAATTCAACAACCTGGGAGCAGCTGAGGGTGGCTATCTTCACGGTGAACTCGACCCGGGTGGATGCTGGACTCCTGTCCGTGTTCCCAAGACCAATCTGATGCCATGAACCATCTTAAGGAGTGGGTGGGTCTAGGAGCCTTGACACACCTCCTGGTGTCGGCCTCTTTGGTATGCCTGTGGTGCATTTTGCCGGATTTAGGTTTCCCAGTGTCACAATGCAGCCATGATTATTCAAGCCTTTATAGCCATTAAAGCAGGATAGTCCCCTTATGCTTGACTGGCTACCTTAAAGGATTAATTTTCCTAAGCACAGGATGTGAGGCTTGAGCACTGCACTTGGGACCCGCTGAGACTTGGGCCCCAAGAAGAGCACACCTGATTGCATGTGGGTTGATACCTTGTATCCCACCTCTGTGAAAAAGGGTATTGGACGGGTCTGGTACTCATCGGGTGGACGATACCTGAGTGAGGATCAGTGCAATGTTCCTGGTGCACTCTATAGAGATCAGGCCTCTACTCTTGCCTGTTGCTATAATGTAAATAAGGGGGAACTGTGGGGAGCTGTGTGTAGCCACTCCCTAAAGATAGCGCTGGCTTCTGCACTCCACCTTCCACATGGTGAGTGTTCTCAGTGACAATTCCTTATATGACTGGGCTGAGGATCTGGCTTGCTTCTGCTTACCTGGACCTATAGGTAATGCCCACGTGGTGTAGGGGGGTTGGCTGCCCAGAGGCTATTTAGGCTGCTGGCAGGTTTTCCCCGGAAGCAGAAGCAGAATGAGAGATAAGATGTAGCAAGTCAGTCAGTCCCCTCAAAGTAAGTAAGTCAGAAGTCAGAAAATTAATCAAGGTTCCTGAATAAAACTGCTGAAAGAAGAGCTGGGTGTCGCATCTTCCTTGCGCGACAGGCAGTGTCTTGGCAGTATGGGATATAATATACATTTCCCATTTAGAACTGAGAAATCTAAAGTCTCTTGATCTCTATAGCTTGTCCAGATGTAAATCTCTGTGTAAGTTAAGTTCTGTGGCAAATATGGCTTCTCTGGTAAGGGGTGAGAGATAAGTTACTCTGGAGTGTAAGAATAACTGGTCAGTTGAAATAATGTAAAAAGACACAATTTTTTGTGATGTTAGAACAGGTGCATAACATATTTCTTTCAGCTATTTTGGTGTGAGAGTGAGATATTTGGTATGAGGGTGAAATCGTGGGAATATAATTGGTTAGTCCCATCATTACTAATAAATAAAAGAAAGATAATCACTTTGGTTGAAAATAATGCTTAGATACTATTTTTTTTGTTGTTCTTTCAGTTACAAAATAAAAAACTTCAATGGCTAAAGTTTATTAAAATATTTCTCTTACTAGATTCCTAAAGTTATTTCATAATTATGCTGGATTTATACTCTAGTTTCTTCCAATTCCTGATGTATCTCTAATATACACACATTTAGTATTAGAAATGCCTACTAAGCCACACTCATTTAAAAAACTGGCTGATTGTGATGTTTGCTACAACATGTCTGTACTTTTAGCATTCAGTAGGCAAAGGTAGGAAGATCTTCACTTCCATGACACACTGGGCTACAAAGCAGATCTGTCTCAAAAGAAATAAAAAGAAAATAACAAAAGAGTTTTGCATACCATATAATAGATACAGAAATTCTCAGAAGCTGAGCAATAAACCATGTTGCTCATTATTATTCATGTTAAGCATCACAAGTAGATTACCAGTGAGAAGCCTAAGCTAAAAGAGGCTATTCTGAAGCAAGAACTGAATTTTAGGAATCTTTTCCATTCTTTTCTGGAGGCAATAGGGGTGGATTTCTTCACTGTTAATTGTTCTGGAAGCAAGAATCTTGTTCCAGTTGTTTTTCTCATTCACACACTAATGTCAAAGACTATACATTATGCATATGATTTACAAGTGACTATATATCTCAGCTATGTTGAATATTGTTGAAAATAATTAGTGTAGATCAGTTACATATTACTATGGAAGGTTTTATGTTGCTATCAATGTATAATTTTCTATAATAGTGATCCAAAAACACCTGTTAGATTGGCTAAGATAAAAGGCACAGATCACAGCCTATATTGGAGAGGATGCGGAGCAAGGGGAACATTCCTCCATTGTTGGTGAGAGTGTAAGCTTGTTCAGCTACTTTGGAATGCAATATGGCAGTTTCTCAGAAAATTGAGAATCAATCTCCCCAAGGACCCAGAAATACCACTTCTTGGTGTATACTCTAAAGAGGCACATTCACACTCCAAAGGTATTAGCTCAACTATGTTCATAGCAGAGTTATTTGTAATAGCAAGAACCTGGAAACAACCTAGTTGTCCCTCAACTGAAGAATAGATTAAAAAACTGTGGTACATCTACACAATGGAATACTCAGCAGTAAGAAAAAATGATATCCTAAAATTTGTAGGCAAATGGATGGATTTGGAGAATATCCTCCTGAGCGAGGTATCACAAACTCAGAAAGATAAGCAGGGGATGTACTCACTCATTAGTGGTCTCTAAACAAACAAACATGAAAAAAAGCCAAGCATGCCCAAGCTTCAAACTACAACCAATGAACAGCTTGGGATCAGAAACACCCTGGACTGACCCTTTGGATCCCACTCCCCTTAGAGGAACACCTGACTCATTCTTGAGGGAGGGGGGAAAGAACTGGATTTGGCCAGAGGTGGAGACTGATCTAAGCATTATTGGGTCAGTGGGACCTTAGGACTGTCTGCTGCCTGCCCAGGGAGGGGATGGGGAGTTGTGGAGAAGAAAAACGACCTGATGTGGTGGGAGGGGGAAGGGACCTTGAATAAGGATATACAGGGATGGAAAAAAAATTCAGAGGGAAAGGTGAACATAAAGTAAATATATGTGTAGCAATCTTATTTGCATTATCACCCTTGATAAGTCATGCTTATGATTTTTATCTTCTTTATAGTTATTGTTAACTTATCAGCATTTTAAATTCATTTTACTGTTTTTCTTGATAAATACAAAATAAATAAAGAAGAAGAAAAAAAATAAAAAAATAAAGAGATAATTCACTGTTTACTATAATTAAAATTTTCTATGTGGAATTCAAAAACTTTCCTCTATCAAATTGAAACATAATTTTCAAAAAAAATACATTTGGTTCCAAGTTTCAAACTGCTATCAGGATAGCTTTGTGAGGTTTTAAAGTGATTCAGTTATAAAATTAAACTGGCTGTGTAAGAGTTTTTTCCTATATATAAATTTTCAAGCTATGAAAAGTTCAATAGTGTTTTTCATTAATCTAAAAAAATCTGCATTTATAATATAAAATCATTTTTTAACTCTACCTGCTACCTCAGGTTTCTTAATATTCCTACAGTACAAAACTAAGTGAAAAAAAAGAGTAAAAGAGGTTATATTTCAGGCTTTTAGTTTCAAAAATTGAGAACTACTAAGTTGTAGTGATATTTTGTTTGTGCTCTAACAAAGAAAGCTTGCCTGAAGATCACAGGATAGAAATAGCCACACATTAACCAAAGAGTCCAGGCCATAATGACAAATAATATTAATCTCAGCACAAGGGAGGAGGAAACGGGAAGATCAGGAGTTCAAAGCCACCCTGAGATATAGGCGGCTGATCCAGTCTAAAAGAAAAACAGCCAGGAGGTGGAGGTTCATACTTTCAATCCCAGCATTTAGGATCTCATGTTATTGATTCCAGCACTAGGGAGGTAGAGAGAGGAAGTGATATGGCTGGATGTAGAAAGGAATATGTAAGTGGGAAGGAGATAGGAGCTTGGCCCCTTTTCAGCTGAAGAGCTGCAGAGGTCAGAAGTGGAGGTGGTTTGCTCCTTTGTTTCTCTGATCTTTCACTTTTTATCCTTACATCTCTGACTCTTGGTTTTTATTATTAAAACCAGTTAGAATTTGTGCTATGCTAACTAATTTTCAGAAGTCTAAAATTAAGGTTATGTACAAGATTGTACTGTCTATTCACCAGTACAAATAAGAGACATTTTTATCTTATTTTTTAACGTATTTTTTTATTCATTATTTGGGAGTTTCACATAATGCACTCCAATTACCATTACTTCCCAGTCCTCCTAGGTCTGGCATCACCCTAAAAAAAAGATTTTAAAAAAGTTTAATTTGTGTTATCCATATAGTTACTCTCCACAATGGATGGCTTCTGGCAGGTGGGAGGGTGGGGAAGAACTCAGCTATGTTTAGGGGACATTTTTATTTTAAAAGATGACAAAACATTATCATGAAACATTATAAAGTCTAAAATTTGCAATAGATGATACTGATGATTGACAGATGGGAAGATGGAAAGGATAACTATATACCTATCAAGGTCACAGCAGTTATTAACCATGTAAGTCCAGTAAAAAGTAACAGAGAATGGTCTGGTTTTAAACTTTTAGAACCCGTTCAGAAAATGGAACTTACATAAAAATAATACAGGAGCAATGACATTTAAGCCAAGCCAGTTACTTTGCATTCTTTTTGAAAATTCTATATTGCTCCAGCTTAAACAAATTTCTTCATCTATCATCCATGTGAAAATGATGAAAATATCACTTGAATTTGTTTTCCTGAAGACCTTGTTTTCTGAATACTGGTGGCCAGCTGAGAAAAAGCCTTCTCATCTCTCTTTCAAATTCAAGATTATTTTATACTGTGTTGAAAGAAGTTAAATAATTTTAGAAAACAGCTTATTTTTCAAAAGAAATTATAGCCCCAAAATACACATGCTAAATTGGTTGGATCACAAGGCAGGAAATGTAATGTTGTATACATCTGAAAATTTTCTTTTGAACATTTGCCCTACTCACAGAAAACTTCAGGGCTATTTGAGATAATAACATAGTATATTCAACTCTAATTCATATATAGCCATCAAGCTCTTGAAGATTCTTTTTTATGATACTTTGCTTTGCTAAGAATTTTTTTTTTCACTTTGGGGTTAGGTCCTTGTTTTTTTTAAGAGTGACAATTTAGTTTATAAAAATTTATCCTAGACCAAAACTTGTATTTAAAGTCTTGTCTAGAATAAAATATCAAATATTTCTGTAACATTACTTTTAATCAGACCATTAAGAATCATTCTTAAATAATAAAAATGAACCTTTGATTATATTAAAATGCTAGTCTTATGTATTTTTGATTGTTATTAGTTGTTTAGTACAAGTATAATTCACTTACAATAAATTGATTTAAACACATTATGAGACTAAATTATGAAATAGAGATGAAGGCTCAATGTAGTGAGGTATGCTATACTCAGGAAGACGAATATGGTATGTATTCACTTATATATGGATATGAGCTGTAAATTAAATGATAATCAAGCTACAATTTATGAAACCATAGGGGGTAGGTATAGAATAAGGACTAGAAGAAACAAATACTTATCTTTAGAAAAGACAAATAGAATAGATCTTTATGGAGGGATGGGGGCTAGAATGTGAGGATCAAATGGGGAAAAGTGGAAAGGGGTTTATGGAAGGAAACACGGCAAAGACAACTAAAACTAAGGGACATTTACGGAGTACTATGGAAACCTAATGCAGTAGGATCTTCCTAAAATATCCACATACATGAAGGCAATCTACATGAAGTCTCCAAATAATGGGTGAGAAAGCTCCAATTGACTATTTCTTGTCACCAAATGATAAAGCTTTCAGAACTGGGATTGGGTTACATCAAATGGAACTGTTGGCCAAAGGGGTCCCATTGGAATACCGCCCCCCAAACCCAGGCTGTTGCCAAGACTATAGGTTGCTCTGTACAAAGTGACAACAAGGCTCCATTGCTGAACATATTGAAGATGGAGATGTCAAGCCCTTATAGAGTCTTCACCTCTATATTCTAGAGTCTTTGGTACAGGAATTTACTCTTCACATTTTCAAAAGAAGAAGTTAAACACCATGTCAGCCATAAACCCTTTATCTACTTCTTCCAAGATATGCTAGAGCAATGATGGCTACGCAAAGTTTATGGATGGAATGGATTTTCTGAAGGTCCTCTCCACAAGATGGAACCCATATGCAATACTGCTTGAGTGAACAAAATACTAGATATCCCAGGGATGTGGGGTTAAACTAAATAATACCAGTCTTAAAAAATAAAACAATCAATCAATCAAAAAAACAAAAACTAGTGCTAAAATGACCCTAAAGGTATTGTGATATATTCACACATCAGTGCGTTATTCAGCCACCATTAGAGAAGGTTCCTCCTGTAGTAGATGAGGACAAAGGCAGAGACCCAGAGCCAGATATTATGCAAAGTTGGAGAGACCTTGGACCACACAGCCATAAAATCCACCAAATCTCTTCCATCAGAGCCCAGAGAACCCTGAAGATGAGACAGAGAGAATGCAAGAACCAGAGAGAATGCAGGATACTAGAAGAGCAAGGCCCTCTAAATCAACACAATGAAAGCTCACATGAACTCACAGACTGAAGCAGTACACACAGCATCTGCACAGGTCTGCTCCATGCCCTCTGCGTATATATTATGGCTTCCAATTTAGTGTTTTTATGAGATTCCTGAGAGTGTGAGTAAGGGGATATATGATTCTTATGTTTTCTCTTGGGCTCTTTACTTCTGTTGGTCTGTCTTGTTCAACTTTGATGTGATCATTTTTATTTTATCTATGTTATTTTTTTATAAAAAAAGTCACAAAAAATAAATGAGTGAACAAATGAAAGTTTATGAAACTTAAATACTGAATTGCCATTATATATACTCAGAATTGAAAAATCAATTTTCTCTAATAGAGTGACCATGGTTATATCAACTGCTCCAGGACAACAGCCTCAGGTTTAGGGGAAAAAGACCAAAATATAATGAACTCAACAGTTTTTGGTCTGTGTGTGTGTGTGTGTGTGTGTGTGTGTGTGTGTGTGTGTGTGTAGTTCTTGTGCTGCCTTGTTTTGGGTTGTTTTTGTATTGGGTTTTTGTTTGTTTTTTGAAAAAGAACTTCAAGTTGATGATTAGTATGGGGAGAGTATCTGAGAGGACTTTGGGGAGGGGAAAATATAATCACAATATATTTAAATGAAAATTTGTTTAAATAATAAAAATATGTGTTTGTGCTTATTTATACATATACATTTATGTGTTGCATATGATTTTAGGCATATATACAATAGTATAACCTTTGAGGTTCTGTCACACAGCCTTGCTGTTCTTTGTCTTTCATCCCTCCTTCCCCTGTATGGACTTCCCTCCATCCCCCCGGTTCAAGTCCTGTCTCCTCCCTGTTATCCCACTTCCTCTTCATATAAGCTGTATCCCATGATTCCCCTCGCAAGTCCTGCCTTGCTTCCAATCTCTATATACATTCATGGTTTTTGTAGTTACTCTGTGTTGTATAATCACATCAGAGGTTTTGGAACTAGGAATCACAGATAAGAGAACAATTTTCATTTGCCTTTCTGGGTCTACATATTTTAAAAAAGATTATTAAGCTAAGTGGAGAATCTTGATTCTAGCACAAATAAAACTAAAACCCAAACCAAAGCAACAGCAAAAAAATCCTCAAAACATAAATAAAAAAAAAAAACCCAAAAAGTAAACTTGAGCCACTGGTAGTCTCTTAGTTTATTTGCTATATAAATGTGTTAAGACAACTGTGTTTAGAGACTACCAGGAGCAAGAGATTTATGAATAATAACATAGCTCAGATTTTCCACAATAATCCCATAGCTATATATTCACAGAACAATGTGAATCCAATTACCATTACAGCTCATCTCATGACCCCGTGTTGGCATCTGTTCTGCTCCTCCTTGCAGAGAGGTGTGCCAACCCCTACTCCCAAATTAACCATGTAAACTAGACCAGTGATTGCAATGCAATTAGGCTGATGAGAAACCAGAGAATTGAGTGGGAGAGGGAAAAAAAAGGATTTACTGATTAACTCTTAACTCAGTCTTTATCTGTGCAAGAGCAGACAAAGCTACTCCATATTACATATTATTTCTTTTCCTTCTAAATTTTCACAGCTAATATTTTTGTAACGATAAATGAGGTGTTCTTCCTTTCACAATGGTATATAATTTTAAAAGCTCTTTCTTTGCCATAAATTTATATTAGCTGAGTTTTCCATTTTTGGGTGACAGAATACTTATTTATAAGACCAGATTCATAAACAAGTGGCAAGATAAATATGGTCAATTATTTTATTTTCATCCTTCAAAGCACTGAGTACAACATATTCAGTAAATAATCTATTCTGCAAACCAAATTTCTTTGGAGAAGAAGCAACAAAATACAACAGATAAAAAGAATACTCTTTCCAAAAAAGTCTATATTTTCTCCCAATATATAATATTGTGTCATGTCTTATTATGCCAATTAATACTCAGTCATAATATTATGTAGAGAACACTTCTCATACTAAGCAATAAGAATGAAAAAATTGAGCTAATTACTAGTCAAATGAATATATTTTATTTCTTTATAAACAATAAAAGCAAAATAATCAATGAGACAGTTTTAGTGTTTACTTACATTTTTTACTTGTAAATATCAAATTTGCTTGTCAATTTTACTGTTAAGAAATATGCAGGGCTTTGGTTAGGCAGCCATGTTGAGTATAGTTTACCTGTCATTTCTCACAGCACACCTCTCTGATCCTCTGCTTCTTACCGTTTTTATGCTCCCACTTCCACAATGCTCCATAAGCCTTAGGTGCAGGAATTGTGTTGTGGATGTATTGAGTGGGGCTGGACACACCATGTAGTTCTAAGAGGGACATCTCATGGGCTCCACCCTAGACAAAGAACTACAGGCAACCAATGACTGATGAGAGGAAAAGAACTACTTTTCCCTAGGGATGAGCCCAGAATTATATAATACCCAGTAACTACTGGAACGTTGTCATAAATGAATTGTGACATTAACTTGCCTAGTCTTACTAACATTACAATCAGGTAGTAACCATCATGATTTCCATCTGGTAGGCAGTAGAGCTTGGAATGAAGGAACATAATTAATGGGCACTCAAGTCTGAGCTCTTAATCATACCATATTCCTTGTGTGAGCTATAAGTTCCCAGCCCTCATGATTATTCAGTATCTTCTAAAATTTGTACTAATATTACATGTGCAGTAATACATCATTGGTGTTAAAAACTAAATCATTCCTAATGCTTATTTAAGGAGTGTGCAGGAATAGTTGTAGAAGCTTTAACTTACTTGGTCTCCTTACTTCTGTCCTTGAATGAACAATATAACATTTTGAGGCTCTCTGAAGATTACTTATGAATTTTGGTAAATAATTCTTACCAAATTGTTTCAAATGAACCCTATTAATGGCTTTTCAAGTCAACAACAGTGAGAAGCTACCCAAAAAGCTTTATGGTGGTAGAGAATATCCCTCCAAATGAACACCTTTCTTTCTGTGGTACCTATGGCTTTCTGTGCCAGAAACAGAAACAGTAATATGAGTAATTACACAGAGTGGGATAGGGCTCATTGAGTTGTGAAGAATGCTGTTGCTTGCAGAAGCTTTTCTTTGTAAATATAGAGCCTAAATTATTATCTGTGCAGACGGTGAATATTTTGCCAAAGAAATTCTTTAATAAGCAGAATATGCTTTTGAGGAAAAGGTATGAATTTTATTTCAAAATTGAAACTATGCTCAAATCTTGAGAAAGTATTATTTTATCTCAATTATCTCTGAGAAGAAAATAAATTTATACATCAGAATTATCAGGTGAAAAGAGCTCCATGGCACATCAGTATTTTATATGTCTTTAACAAACTGTTATTGTTACTGTTGTTGGGGCAAGACATCCCGCCTCTAGAACCTTGCTCCTTGTGACTTGACCAATTACACTCTTAAGCTTTTTCTTGACCTTCCTCTATCAAAATATTTCTCTAGACAATAAGGATAGATGAAGGATAAGATACTTTGGCCAGGCCAAGAAGATTCAATTCTTAGATTGGTGCTGCAAAAGTAAGGCTCTGTTTCAACCCAGGTGCTGCAAAGATTGCGTGTTAGCCTCTGACCCCTGGCATTTTTATGGATAAAGTTAATTTACTGTGAGTTTTCCTTAATAAATCTGAAACATAAACAGCACAATCATGAAGTACATGAGACAGTCTGGATTAAGTTGGCTTGGTCTCTTCATAGATCTTGAGGCACTGAACTGATTAAAATGTCTGCAAAGAGGAATAAGTTCTAAGATGGCATATTCCTGTGCTTGCTCTATAATATTGCACTACCTCAAGTCCCAGGAGTACTGTACCTTGTCAGAACATCAATGCCGTTTTAAGCATTCATATGCTTTAGATTTTTTTCTTTGCTTAGGACATAAGATTTGCTTCCTTGTTATTCTTCTTTGCTTCTGTTTATATACTATCATAGTCTAAAAACAAGCTTAGTATCTACTAAGTGGGAAGCACTTATCATAGATTATTGACAACATATTATCTTCTTGGTAAATATTTATTTTCTAAGATACCCACAATTTGGATGACATTTGTAACTTTTAAACATATCAATGACCTTTAGTGGTTGTCCCATTAATACTCGTGTTAGATACAGAAAAATATCAGCTAATTAGCTGGTGCTAAATAGTGATATTTTTAGATATGTGAAACCAAGTATTGCAATTAAAAATGAACACGTGTGAGTAGAAGAATAAAAAAAAAAATCAAACATCATAGGAGGCCACAGAAGCTAAAGCTTAGGGTTAAACAGACACTCTCTCAAGTATTTAGTTATAACTACTTAAGGGAAATATCACCTCTCATTAACTCCTCAAGTGTATTGTCAGAAGTTGAAATAAAGAGAAAAGGAGGGGGAACCTAGCATCAGAAAAAGATGTGGGTACCAGATAACAGAGAACATCATAGCTAAAAGGAAGCTTTTGGTGAGTCCTATTTAGGTACAAAGAGACCTATTGGAAATGATACTGACACTAAACCATCATGCCTGATGCTCATTTCATTCCATGGTCTGTACCCAAATGTGTTTCTATGAGGGCCTAAGAACCTATGAGTGCAATCCTTTTACTAGATTTGTCTGGGTCACTCTAAGTGAGTGCAGGTATTAAGTTAATGTTAATCAAGTCTAATCTGCATTGATAATTGAGCCAATATAAATATGTAAAAGAAATTCAAAATGTCTTTTCCCATCTAAGGTAGCAAAACCAATTTTTAGTTATTTCCAGACACAAATGTTTACTACTCAATATCTTTTTAATAGAAGCAATAAAAGAAACAAATTAGAGGCATACCTATGTGTTAGTATTCTATTGCTGCTATGATAAATTATCACTAATGTGAGGAATGTGAAGCAACACTCTGACATAGCATCTGTAGGCTAAGACCCAGCTTTTGAGTGGTTGCATTCTTTCTGCATTCTTAGCCTTCTCCAGCTCAGAGTCTTCCTGTTTTTAGCTTACAGGTACTTTTCCTTCTTTTAAACTACCAATGCAGATCTAGATCTTGCCTCTTGACCTGTACTCTCAAGGACCCAATAATGAGATACATTCACTCTAAGAATTCAGAATAGTATATAAGAACAGTTGACCAGTAGCATTAAGTATTTACAACCCAAGGTTCTTTCATCACACAAGATGACATATTCAAATGCTCTAGGTTTACTACATGGGTCATCTTTGGAGAAGCTATATATGCACAGCACAGTTTAGTATGTGTGAGTATAATTTTGAAAATCATTTTAGTCTTCAAATCATTAAAAGTAATGAGGTACATCAACTTAAAACGTATTCAAATTTTAGTGGATAGAAGAAAAAAACTCTTCTAAGAAAATCTCTCTCTCTCTCTCTCTCTCTCTCTCTCTCTCTCTCTGTGTGTGTGTGTGTGTGTGTATGTGTGTGTGTGTGTGTGTACAAGAGATTATGAGAAAGATAAAACAGGTTAAAAGCAATAAGGGGGAGGAGCATGGAGCATGAGAGAGTAGTTGGGTATTTTCTACTAAAGTAAGACAGTTACCAGGAAAAGAGAGAGGGAAGAAGGCGTAAGAGGGTAAATAGAAACATAATAGAAAGATCAACACATATATGTATGTGTGTGGGTTACAAGAGAGAGGGAAAGAGAGAGAGGGGAGAGAGAGAGACTATCACAGTAAAACCTATTTCTTTATATGCTAGCTAAAATTAATTTTAAAAGAAAATTATGCAACAGTTCATATAACATTTTGAATTCTTGGTCAATTAAAAACATCAAACCCAGGACGATAAAAGTCAGGGAAAACAAAGATCTATCTTTGTGGAAGCAGTTCAATGTATTGGTGAAGTTGCTGAATCATGAAGGCAAAAAATGCCTCAAAATGTCCAATAAAATGAAGTAAAATTATGTGACAATGCTTCCTGTGACCATACAACGTGTAGACCAACTGAGTCATTTGATGAAAGGCCCCCGAACTTTTTGGCATCTAGTGCCTTACATCAAACATGACTATGTTGAAACATTGTGAAGTCATCAGAAAATCCCGAGAGAGATCACAGACACAAGAAAGGTTCCGTGGCAAGGAATTGTGGATGTCTGTTCTAGAATACCTGCCATAAAAAATGAAAACAAGCCCTCTACAACTAGGGATGTCATCAAAAATAAGAATTTGAAGCCTAAAAAGGAGGAAGAAAAAAAGTTGAATGATAATATTGTGTTGAAGAAAAGAGGCAGTAAGAACTCTCAGAGAATAAAGCGGAGTGTAGGAATTGAAGCTCACTTCAATGTAGGTTAGAACTCAGAGGTTTGAGGATCGGTGCTTTGCTGTTACCAGGGAGGCTCTTTCTACAGTTTCTAGGGACAACTTACCATGTAGGGGCTAGCCTGAAGCTATGAAAATCTATCTTGATTCCACCATTCTTATTTCTGTGGCTTATTATTAATTCATCAATTATATCCAGTGCACCAGGGCTAAGCCTAAGTGTGGTAAGCATTAGAGGTAGTTTTCACCCTCATATTTTTAGGAGTTTTAAATGATAACAGTCACATCATCATCATCATTATTATTATTACTATAGTAATCACATAATAGAATGGCACATTGACTAGTGCTGTGATAGAAATGTGCGATGCTCTAAGAACATCAAATGAAATAGCATAGCATGAGATCTGATGGGTGGTGTGGAATTGCGTAGCTGATCTTGTACTTAGATAACAATCAATGCAATAAATGAATGGAACTCACTACTCTGGTACAGAAAAGAGCCAGAAGAACACTGTTTTATGTCTATTACAAGTTGAAACAGTTTCATTAACACTCGGAATTGCTTTGCCTTAAAATGATGGCTGGTCACATAATGCAGTCTATGTAGCACTTCTGTGTGCAGTGGTATATTTCTGTAAACACTCACTAAGAAATCATAACTGCTAGAAAATCCTTTTTTTCCTTTTTCAGCACTTGGATTGCTATACTGAATGGCCACTAGAGGACACTGCTGCCCTTTGTTGAGAAGGAGCTGGCTTTGTTAGCCTACCGTTGAGCGTTGGGGGCAGGGAGAAAAGATGGAGAAACTCAGTACAATAGGGAATAAAGGTGAAAAACCACAAACACACAAACACACATAAACAACAATCCAACATTATATATTTTTAATATAAAGAAAGCATAGCTTTACAAAATTCAGCTTTACTATTAGTATTAACTACCTTTAATTTCTCAGAAATGCTTCATAGGACCCCTGAAAACCCTGAAAGGTGTTGATCTTTGACTTCATTAAACTTTAAAATTTAAGTTAAAGTATGCATTGTTATTTGTTTTCTAAGGTACTTGAAGACTTAGTTTTATAATGGGAAATAAATGTATGTACTTGGTTTACTATTCTATCATATTACATGAACTTGGATAAGGAACGTAATTGTGGATACAGGAATCATACCTATATCAAACAAGAACAGGATCAGAAGCACTTTTATTACATAGGAAACTTAATTTTTATTAATTTAGACTTATGCTACACACAATCAAGAAAGTCCTATAACATATGAACAAGAGAGAATTTCAAATTCTGTTGCATGAACAATTAATTCATGGTTTCCTTTGCAATTGTTTTAGTTAGCCTTAGTAATAATTATACCTGAATATTAGCACAAGATCATTTAGAATAATTATATACTGATTTTAATTTTATTTCCTCTATGTATTCTTCTACATATGTTTATGTTTCAGCTGAATACTGGCAAAGATGAAGTACCCAATGTATTTCATGTGATCAAAGAAGGAAGATTATATCTTTTTGGTATTCCTGGACAAATCTTCTCATAGCATATCATATATTTGTTTATGCTGCATTTCTGCTGCTGTGTTATTTGTACCAAATCAACTAATCATGGTTCATAGGGGCTCAAATAAACTGAATCTACAATCATGAAGCCTATGTGGGTCTGAGCTAGGTCCTTTGCATTTATGTTATGATTCATAGCTTTGTGTGTGTCTCTGTGTGTGTGTGTGTCCTAACCGAGTATGTGGGTGTGTGTGTGGGGTTGTGTGGAGGGGTGCCTCTGACTCATTTTCCTTTACTTGGGATCCTTTTCTTCCTGTTGGGTTGTTTCTCCAGCCCTAATATGAGGGTTTGTGCCTAGTCTTATTGTAACTTGTTACGTGTGTCTGGTTGATATCCATGGGAGGCTTGCTCTTTTCTGGAGAGAAATGGAGAAGGGGTGGATCTGGGGAAGAAGGGATATTTGGAGGGAGACAGAAGGAGTGGAGGGAAGGGAAACTGCAGTCTGAATGTACAGTGTTGCTTAGGATGCACTGAAAATGAGAATGTCATAAGAGCTTTGATGACTGCAGGATGAGGACCAGGTGCCACAAACTCAGGATGACATAGACCAGTGCTGTGCACTGACTGTGGCTGTTTATCTCTTCATGTGGCCCTTCTGTCTATAGCAAAGGGAGATCAAAATAAATAGCTTAGAGTTACCTTCAGCACATTTGAGCAACAGAAGGTATTCAAGGCTGTAATATTGACTTACTTCATTCTGGCAAATTTCTACTTCCACAAATAAGTTCATAGCCAGACATTTTCATGATTCGTGAATCTTTGTTGGCTTAGGTGTTAAACACACATGATGCACTCACAGAAATTCTGTCAGCATTCTGTAGCTGCCACAAGGAATCCAGATATCTTCTCTCAAGTTAAAATGTATTTTAACAGCAAAAACTAAATGACTCTAAAATCTATAAAAATTCATTTGTCCATGATATTTGAAAGCATAAACGGGAAAAAAATTACTGAGATTCAGTTTTCTACCCCATGCCTTAAGAGGGCTGTTCTGGAGGAGGCACAGATTCAATGGAGAAGACATGAACACTTAAAGTAAATATATCTCTCAGTCCTAGAAATGTAAAACAATAACTTGTGAGCAGTATACGCACACTCACACACACACACACACACACACACACACACACACACACACAGAGAGAGAGAGAGAGAGAGAGAGAGAGAGAGAGAGAGAGAGCGCTATCCCCAGGCTGGGTGAATTGAAAGGGTTATGAAGCTTTTGAAATGAAATGCTTTCAAAATCTATATGCATCAGAAAACAGTGAATATCAATGTTGGTTTCCAGATGACATCATTAACAGTTTAGTGAGTTGCCCTGGTCAGGAAAATAAACTCTCTATATATTAGACACCATTTATACTTTCCAAAGTATAACCAATTTCACTACTTCCGGAATTTTGTGTTATATGAGCAATACTTCGTTTACTGGATGCCTTCTTCAAACAGACACTGTGGGAGGAGCTTTGTAATTTAGAGCAGGAGTGTGGTGACAACCTGATTTAAACACCAGATGCACCTGTTTTGTGTTCTGTTTTTCTAAATTGTCAATCATTCAGGTGATCTTCTAGGTGTGTGGCATCTGACAGCTGCAAATATTTTCCTCACTTTAACCAACAAGTTGGTAATGTATTTCATTTCTAGGGTCTCTGGAAGTGTGTGACATTTGGTTCTGTTTTTAGCAGCACATAGAAAAAGGATCTCATTGTATCTAGTTCCTCCATTGTAGAAAAACTGGGACTTGAGAAAATAAAATACAAGAAAACATTAATTATAGTCCACTTGCTCATCATGAAAATAGGGAAGACAAAAGTTCTTAAACATAAACTTAAATAAAACTCTGATGGTGCTTCTTTAATAATTTAAAAGGAAAATTCCTTTTACCCTTTATTCAGAAGTGCATGCCTGGGAAACTTGCTACTTGGTGTAAACTACACTGGAGCTGCCTATTAACATTAATTACATCTTTCTTTTCTCTAATGTTCAACACTTGTCCCCGGTGTCTTATCTAGCATCACTCACAATTGAAAGAGGTTTTCTTAGTTCTACTCTTTTGAAGTGGTTGAGTTTTGGGGTAGTTCATGACTAGTATTACTATTTTAACTTGGGCATTTCATTTCTTAGATTTCAATTTATTCTTTCTTAATATTTTTGTTTCTTTGTGAGTATTATGCTAGCCTTTTTTTTTCTTTCTCCTTCAATGTTTAACAAGTATTTTTCACAGGGTCCTTAGGATTCTTATGATTCATCCATCTTTATATTTTTTTAAAAACTCAAACCACCATTTCTGTGTTCAAAAGTGCTTAAAATTATATAATGAGGTCATATTTTAAAAATGTGAAGAGTTCACGTAATACTAATAGGCACTTTAAAGAGAATTTTAGTGCACATGTTTGGCATTTTGAATAAAACCACAAGCTCAGTTCTAAGTGAATTAAATAGAGACATGCTCAGAAATTAAGCTCATGGGAATGGAGAGATGGCTTAGAGGTTTAGATAACATGAGAACCAGGGTTCAGTTCCCAACACCAGCACCACAGCCATCCATGACTCCAGTTCCAGGATTTCTAATTCTTCTTCCAACCTGAGGGCAGTATGTATGTACAAGGGGTTTGTATATACTTACACACTAAATATAATCTAAAAATTAATAAAATTTAACCGCAGTTCATACACACTGCCACTGTGCTCCAGGTGATTGTCACCAACATTGTGTATAGATCAGTGATTGAAATTTCCATCTACTCTTAAAAATGAGCAGCACAATTTTATTCTGTAAATTTTCAGTTGAAACAATCAATCAACTATGCTTTGGGGGAAGTTCTCTTGCATCTTCATTTCCCCAGATGCTGGCATTTAAAAACCTCAATGTTGCAACTGTCTATTTGATGAACCTCTGTTCTTCTCATTAAATCCCTTGAAGAACCAGCCTTCAAATCCCTCAATGTCTTTGAAATCCCCCTGAAGACAATATGTACTCATGCTGACACTTTAGGCCACACTATTTTTCTCCCTTAGCTGGTCATTTGAGACCTTTGATAATCTGGATCCAGTTTCATTTCCAGGTTGAACTTCAGAGACATTTGTTTGGATTGTCTCTTGCATTTTTGTAATCTCCCTATTATGATATATATACAAATGCAATTTCATAACAGCACTCCTTTCTGCCTAGAATCTTTCCTTACCCTGGTGCTATTCAAAAAACATTACTTCAAGTTGCCTAATAATCTGACTTATGAACATTTAATAGGACACCTTGTTATCTATCTTGTACACATATAAACTTGTCCCTTTAGCTACATTATAGGAATTAAATATATTTATCCCATCTTTCTATCCCTGATTTCTATACCAATAAATTTTATTTTTATAAATATTCTTATTGATTACTTTTTATGCAAAGTCTCTAAATAATGATTACATATTTATTATTGTGTCAGCATGTCTCAGAGCAATGTTATTAAATTTTCGTGGCTATTGCTGTTTTTATAGCAATATTATTTTCCATGGAACATTGCCATCACCTGGCCCTTTGAGTGTAAGGACAATAATAACACAAATTTAATTAAAAAATGTTATGTACTCCCTAACCAAGTGGATTCCCTTTTCATCAATAAGACAAAAGCTCTATTGAATGTGTTATTGCACTGATAAGTAATTTCAAATTAGATTACAATGCAAATGAGCTGGCTAGGTTGTGTTTTTATTCTTGGTAGGAAAGTGAAACCAGATTTGTGATTTTGATGGATTCCTCATTAAAATGGACCATGCCTGACTTGTATAAATATGCTCTAAAAATACAAGCTGACCATTAATAAGCTCAGTGTCGACTATAATGCTTTCTGTGTAGTGGAATACTAATTAAGGCATTCAATGTCATGGATGAAGTAGAAAGAAAATCAGCCTTGACACTTAACACGTTTTACAAATAGTGACAGTACTCATTCTTATCCTCCTCGGACCAGAAATATTTGTGTTTCATTTTGCATAAGGCTGTTATTTAGGAGGAGGCGAAAGTACAATAAAGCATCCATAATATGCACATAAAGACAAGAGAGAAGACAGATAGGCCTCACCAAATTATCTCTTGGCTTAAAGAAACATAATGTACTTGTCTGTTATATTATTTTTCTATTTTACTTTGTGAACAAAAAACTATGCTTTTTATTGTTGAGAATGGGGATTGTAGTTACCACATACTATCCTTAATAATGGTATGTTTATGAGAGAAAGAGCTCTTTCACTACAATGTCATTTTAAGCTAGAGTACATGAACAGCATTTATCTTTCATACCATTTTATATTAAACTGTTGTTTAAAAAATAATTCTTGTGCAGTTGTTTAAAAAGAAAAAGATGGTAGTATAAAGATTGCCACAGAACACTTAAACCACTAAGTTTAGCAGGTTAGGATACAGAGCTGTAACTCACTTTATTTTAAACTAAGATTTTCATAGATTTTGGCATTTTTTATAGTCATAAATAAATGGTTTATTTTAAAACACAATGGTACTTTTTATAACAAATGAATTTGTCTCTACCTAATACATATATGAATGTATCTGTGTTTTCTCCATTTTTTTAACACTTTTGTATTTGGAACCTATTTATAAACAGTTTTAAATCAGATCATGTTACATACTAACACATATAAGAGAAAACATTTCATAAATTTATGAAATAGATGCAAATAAGCCATGATCTAGACCCTTGTAATTTCTATGGTTATAATTCTGTGTCTCTGTAAATCTTCCAAAATAATTCTGTATATTTTTCAAGAGTGAAGTAGATTTAAACATTAACATGACTGCAGTTTTAGAAAGAAATTGCAATTAATTTTAAAGTTCATTGTTTGTGAGACCTATATATGATGAGAAAAGCATTCTAAAGTATATACTATGTGAGTATAAATATAAGTTCAAAACTGTGAAGAAAATAGGCAACACAAAGAAGTGCAAAAGCCTTTATGACAGCTAACTATGCCTTGGTTTGTAAGACTGGAACACATTGAGGTATATAGTTGAGACACGTTTTACAAGGTGCAAAATCTTATGTCATGAATCTGCTAAATGTGGGGGTGAGACACAACATTTGATCAGATTTGCTAGACATGTGTCTGCAGCACATTGTATACTCATTGACCCAAATTAGGCTGAAATATGGAGCCCCTGGATACATGGACTAAATTCTCTGAGATCATACTGATAAATAAGAGGCTATGCTATGCTCCTGTGCATATATATATTTTAAAAAAACCCTGTTCATACTTTTAAGATAGAGAGCCTTGGTGAAAAAGATTGGATGTATTTATTTATAAATCAGTAAAACTGTATAGAGATTCATACAAAGTTATAGTAGAATGTGTTATAAGTTGGTGTGATGTTACAGCCTTTGAATACACATTTTGTAGAACACTATTTTCATATTCTTTTAAAATAAATATGTTCTCCAGTAAATATGTAACTATATTCACATACCCAACTCATGTATATATGTACATATATAATAAACAGACATGAAAATGTACTTTTTATTTATGTTTTCCTATTTTTTAGGAAAACATATATCTTTTTGTTTTATTGTCAATTTTTGTTAGTTTCTTTGTTTTGAAAGATATATCATTTTTCCAATTTAGAGGACAAACATTTAGTTTGACATGCAGCCTCAAACTCAGTTTGTATTTCATGAA
The DNA here is from genome assembly GCA_004025045.1 of Sigmodon hispidus. Taxonomy (NCBI): domain Eukaryota; kingdom Metazoa; phylum Chordata; class Mammalia; order Rodentia; family Cricetidae; genus Sigmodon; species Sigmodon hispidus. Next base: position 54,855 of record PVIH01009411.1, on the reverse strand, counting down.
CTTGACAGGAAAACTGACTTGAAATTTTTATTTGTTTAAGTATAATTCTGTATGAGGGAAGGTTGGGATTTCAGATCATATCAAGCCCATTTCACAGTGCACCACCCAGTGACCTCATAGTCGTGGACTCTTCTATATTTTTTGTGGGAAGGGGTACTAAGAAAACTTCTTGAAACTTTCTGATATTTATAAGCTAAGAGTAAATTCAATGGGCATTTAACTCTAACTTCACCTTAAATATTGGACTCGGGGCTCTTATATTTTAATCATTTCTTCGTTTAACTCAAGAGCAACTAGGGAAATGCATATCTAATACACAATATAGTAGTAAACTTGTTGGTTTGGATTAAGCTATTTTATGAGACACAAGGTAATTAAGATTAGGGCAGATTTGTATATAAATGGTACCTGGGCTGTGTCTTGAACACACTGGGATTGTTTTCTGATTTCTAGTATTTCACTTGAGATCACCTTCTCATGAAACTCAAACTCATTACCTCCTCCCTATATTCTCTGTCTTATACTGTTTGATTCTTGGGGTCTTCTACACCAAAATTGAAAGATTAAAGTTTGATTCTTAACTTTACCCTCATTTTAACCATCTATTTGGTTATCTTTAATCTCTTTTGAGTACTTCTTTGGTTAAGTCATTACCCTCAACTATGAAAACATCTGTTTTCTACACTTCAATTCTCAACTTTTTCAGGACAACATACTAATATATTATAACCCCCATGAGTAATCATTCAGATTCATCTTCACCTTACAACTGCAAACTTTTTTACCTAGAGTTCCTTGTGCCACACATCAGTCTGCCCATCTTCATGCCATCCCAGAGTCCTTTGAGCTCCATTTTCCACAAATGTTTAAGACTCCATTGTGCTCACTGATTCATCCAAGTCTGTGCATGTGGCTTCTATACTTTGAATGCTTCATCTAGTGCCCAGAATTGTATGGAAGCCTCTTCATCCTTCAGGCATCTTGTTAAGACTTCTCTTCTCTGTGAAGCTCTTGGAACATCTCTTCTTTGTCTTCCCATGGCACTGAATGCACAGTCTGGATACTGTGAATTTTGAAGAATTTTAAAAAGCTAATTTGTCTGCTGTGTAAGTATTGATTTCCATGAGGTCAAAAGAATTTGACCTTTATCTTTCTTAATTAACCTTATTAAGCATGTCAATATTTTAGTATTAGCAGTATTTTAGAAATTTAAAAATATTTATTTCTCAAACACCTCTAAAATACAATTTTTATTTGTAATATTCCTTGAGCTAAACACACTTCCCAAGATGTTGATTTTCTATATCAGAAGTATTTCCCTGGTATTTGCTTGTTTTAAACTACAAATCTTTATAAAATATGCTATAAAATGTTGAGAAAAGTTCCTATTTATAAAACCTATTGTTTTGCTAATGATTCAATAACTGACCTTAAACCCTGATGCATGCTTATTCTCTTTACTTTTTTTTCAGATGGTCTGTCTTAAGTCACCAGTTCAGACTCAGTGAACATTTCCTGGAGCTGTTTTCCCCAATGATTCTGAGAGAGAAAAGAGTTCTAATATGTAAATATTCATTGTATAGCTTTGAAGAGGAACCAGTGGAAAATATTTATAGCTTTTTTTCACAGGGGTATGTGAGAATCCTAGTATGAAGGGGACCTTCCTGTAGCCAGAGGCCGTGACTCAGGGTTTGGACTGACTCTGCAACATTAGCCTGTAGTTAATGGGAACTGTCAGCCACAGTGCACCAACCTGTCACTTTTATATGGTGCGTGTGAAAGCAAAGCTGATGACATTTAATTTCCCCTTGGTATACTGCAACTCTAAAACGATCAGAAATTATGGAGGAACTCAGCATCCAAGGTAATAGTTTCAAAATAGAAATTCAGTATTCAAGGTAATAGTTTCAAAGATAAAGAAAATGACCAGGGTGCAGTTACTCTCTTAGTATTCTGTTATATTCTATTAAAATACCACATAGAGTAGAGTAGTGTTTAAACATTTGCTTGTATGATGGCATGGGTGACTGTCTTAATGAAAGAAGAAAGAACAAAGGGGGTACAAAGGAATGAAGCATAATAGGCTGATGGTTAGCAAAGCAAACAACCGCTGCTGACTTTTAAAAATACATATTGGCTTTTGTCTGAAAAATAGAAAATCTTTCACCATCATTCCTATGAGCTTTAAGAGAAATGCCTTATTTTAAGCAGATAAAGTACAAGCTCCCAGCAAATGTTGAACTTGTTTGTGTGTACACATGCTGTGATATATGTTTTTAAAATGTGCTTCAGATGGGAAATAAATTATATTTGCTTATTTCAGTTATTTTCCGTGTTTAATTGAAGGTAACCATGAATGCATTGTTTACTATAAATGAGCATTAGTGTTGCTTTGAATTACAGATTTGTTAGATATATTTAAATTGTTCTATATGATGTTCTTGTTTAGAATAAGAATCCCCAACATTTTTATATGAAGGTAGCTTAACAGGAAATTCCAGAGCCGAAGGCATAGTTCCAGCGCAACACATTTAGCTTCTTAACAGGAAATTCCAAAGGCCCTTGTTGTTGGTATCTTCTTTTTGGGAATACTCCAGACATTTTTTGACAATAACTTTGGAAAATATTGTAGTAGGCAGTACAAATATTTAACATGTTTCCCTTACAAATGCTATGTTTCATTCATATTCTGTCTGTATTTTTTTTAATCAAGCAAGAAGCAAAAGTGTTGTAAGTTAACATACTTTTTTTCTGGACCAGTCTGTGTTTTATAGATTATAAGAAAAATGTAAATGGTATTTTAATGCTTTTCAGTGACTAAAGGTTATAAATAATAAATCAAATATTATAAAAATCTGAGATTCTTCATTTGCTAGTTAATAAGATCAGGGTCAATTTAATTTATAATAAATTAGTAATGTGTCTGTTATTCTCTCCTCTTGATTCACTTTTACTGTTATAGGGGTCATTTAGCTGTTTATTTTGTTAATTTCAGATAGTATTTTAGTTTTCCTTTTGTGAGCAAGGAATTGGGTTGATTGATATGTTGGCTTTGAGATATTTGAAGCATGTGTTAGTAACATTTTTAAAAATTGGTAAATCTGATAACTGGCATTTTCCTGCATGTGTACACTGTATTCTGATTACTCTTAACCAAACCTTTCCTTGTCTTTGTCCCACCAAAATTAACCCACCCTGCTTCCATTACTTATGTGATTTTGTTCTGAAACCTGGAAAGCATAACCATGACTATTTGTGACTATGAGTTTGAAATTTTGCAATGGTGTTTTGTGGGCTCACTGGTGGCTAAAGAAGTGTTGACAAATACCTGCTATTTCCTAGAATATGTCAGATTGGAGAAAGCTCTTTGAACCCCCTTTTCATGCATGATGGCTGTTCATAGTTCTGTTGTGTACAGGTCTGTTGTAGGCAAATTAAGTTGCATTGAGTTGATGATAGGAATATCTGTGTCATGCCCAAGAGATGACATTTGATGGCCCATTTTATCTTCTAGATCTTTCTTCCTCTATGTCTCCTTTTCTGCTATGGGTCCTGAGTCTTGGAGGGGCTATATCAATGATCTTTTTTTTTTAATGGCTGAACTGTAACTCTATGAGCTGTCTAGTTGTACAATAGCTGCAGAGCTCTTATAGGGGTAACCAAGTTTTCTAACTGGACTTTAGGTGGGCTTAATAGGAGAGAATCTATTTCTGGTATTATAAAATTCAATAAAAGGAAAATATGACTGGGGGCTAGAGAGATCATTAAGCAGTAAAGAACCTGGATAATGCACTTGAAGTTGACTCATGTTCAATTCCCAGCAACTGGACCACGCATCTTATAACCAACTGTAACTACAACTCCAGGAGTATCTGGCACGTTTTGCTTCTGCAGATACCTGCACTCTCATGAACAGATCCATACGGAAACACACACACACACACACACACACACACACACACACACACACACAAATATATAATTTTAAATAAAGTATTTTTTTAGAAAATAATATTACACGGGAGAAATTAAAGGTCCTAAGGAGAAACCTATTTATGTGGTTTAGCTAAACTGAGATAATATCAAACTAACTTCTAATTATTTATGTTTAAACCCATAGACTAATGCTGATTTCATCCTTAATTAGAAAAGATTTTCTTTTGATTTTGGGTGTTTAATGAACTGGCTGGCTGGCTGTTTGACTGGCTGGCTAGTTGGTTGAATACTTGGGTTGAAGTAGTTTGCTATACATTGTGGTAGCTTTGAGCAGAAACTTGCGAAGATCACTTTTAAAAGGGATACTTTTGTTTCAGCCAAGTGTAACTTCAGATAAGACAAAATTTCTCTCTAGTAACGAACTAAAGACTTTATAGCTGTAAATAATAGTAAACATTTTATTTGTAAAATGAAATAGGCCAACTTTTCAACAATTTGAATTAAAAATTTCACTGAATTGACTAGGTTTTTCAGAAACATCAAAGAAATTGCCCCTATTGGGCATTTTTTTGTTCCCTTTGGGCATTTTAGGACAACTTTTAGTTGGGAAATAGGCAGAATTAAGACAATTTATGATTCACATTGTATAAAGCTTAAGGTCAGGCACCTGTTTTCTGTGTATGTGCTTGCTGTGTGTGAAAACATTCTCTCTTGTCTACCTCTCCAGACTCATTATACACCAGCTCTTAAGAGCCTAAAGGGCCATCGGCTACATCTGTTGCTACTATTTAGGATGACAGCAACACCTGGAACCACAAGACAGTTCATATGGCTGTTTCCCTTTAAGACAGGCAACCGAGAGAAGCTGTTACATAAAGTGTTCATTTATGCAAAGTTGTTTCACTCTTAAGCTGTTTGTATACAGAAACTTTGCCAACATTATGAATTTAGCTTTCTATGTCGTCAAGCAAAAAAATCAAGCAATGAACATATTTACATCTTCCAGCGGTAAGTAATCTTGGTAGATTCCCAAAGAGGGAATCCTTATGCATTTCTTCCTTCACCTCTGCTTCTATATTAATATGGATTAAAATTATTTAAACCTTTTTTAGAATCTTCCTTTGTAGGGGCAGTCCTTTGTATAAAGTAGATGACTGAACATTAATAAAGGTATCCTTTACAGAAACAAAGGCATACCTGGATGATTGTGGCACTTATTTCATATAAGCTTTAGGTAATTTGTATTTGACAGAATCATAGAATTGATTTTATAAAACCGTACATTAACCGATCCAACTGGTTAATCAGGCATTGGGTATTTTCTTGTCTGAGTCATCTACTGGAAATCATAGAGGTGTATAATTAAACAGTGTTCTGCTCCTATTGTTGTCCATATTATGTGTCCCAAAGGACAGTTTAATAAAGTGCCTACCGCAGCAGATGCCCAAGATAAATTGATGAATGGTCACAAGGGATTGTGAGTGCTATTGTCAGAAATCTTGTGGTAGTAGAGTTTCATTATAATTCACTGGATATTGGGTCTGGGGAGATAGCTCATTTGCAAAATGTCTGTTGAACAAGACCTGAGTTTGGCTCTGTACTGATCATGTAAAAATCTATGTTGAAATTTAAACTTGTACAGCCACTCTGGAAATCAGCATGGCAGTTCTCAGAAAATTTGAACTCAGCCTTCCTCAAGACCCAGCAATACCACTCTTGAGAATATACCTAAAAGATGCTCAACCACATCACAAGGACACTTGCTCAATTATGTTCATAGCAGTATAATTTGTAATAGTCAGAATCTGGAAACAACCTAGATGCTCCTTAACTGAAGAATGGATCAAAAGAATGTGGTAAATTTACATAATGGTGTATTGCTCAAAGGTAAGAAACAATGACATCATGAAATTTGTTGGAAAATGGATGAAACTAGAAATAAATCCTCCAGTGTTAGGTAACTCAGACCTAGAAATACAAGTACAGCCTGTCCTCACTCATAAGTGGATAATAAATGCATAGCAAAGGATGAACAGGCTAGATTTCACAACCCCAGAGAAAATAGGTGGAGAGGAGGATGCTAAGAGAGATATATATAGAATGCCCCCGTAAAGGGAAATGGTTAAGATCTTTTGGGTAAACTGGGAGGGAGAGTAGAGGGAAAAGGATGGGGGTGGGAACAAGAGGGTTTAAGAATGCTGAGTTGAGGGAGGGACAGAGAGAGTGAGCAATGAAAGCAATATCTTGATAGAGTGAGCCATCACAAGAGAAAACTGGTGCTAAAAAATACACAGGAATCCTTAAGGAGGTCCCAGCTAAGACTCCTAGCAGTGCTAGAAAAGGTGCCTGGACTAGCCTTCCCCTGTAGTCAGACTGGTGACTACCCTAATTGTCATCATAGAACCTACCTACATCCAATGACTGATGGAAACAGATCCAGAAACATACAGCCAAGCACTTGGCCTAACTTCTGGAGTTCAGTTGAAGAGAGGGAGAAGCAACTAGAGAAGTAAGGAGAAGAGGTCAAGAGCACAGTGGATACAACCACGGGGACAGCTGACCCAAGCTAATGGGAGCTCATGGACTCTGGACTAACACCTGGGGAGCCTTCATGGGGCTGACTGGGCCTTCTGAATGACATTGATCAAGCTGTTAGTGGGCCCCCTGGCTATGGGATCAGGAATTATCTTGGGTACACAAACAGCATTTTAGAGCCCACTCTCTATGGTGGGATGCCTTGCTCAGCCTTGATACAGGGAAGAAGGAATGGGTCCTACCTCAAATTGCTATATTAGCCTGTGTCGACTACTCAAGGGAGGCTTTGCCCCTTTGAGGAGTAGATGGGTGATGGGATTGGGAGGGATGTGGGGAAGTGGTGGGGGAAGGAGACCAGGAAGGTGGCCAGTTATTCCAGTCCATTGGTAAGTTCTAAATTAGGTGATAGGCTCCATCTCAAAAAACAGCATGGAGAGATAAATAGACAAAAACAAAACAAAAACACCCAAAAAAACCAAAACAAACAAACAAACAAACAAACAAAACAACAAAAAATGACATAGAACTCTGGTCTCATCATTCATACATAAAAACATATAAACACAAAATAAAAATGTTCATGTGAAAGGTAAAACAAAACAAAACTACAAATTTTAAGAACAATGACAAATTCATTCTGATTATACACAGACTAAGCCTAATCATAATGTGATCATATTCTCTATCTGCATAGATTAATTAAGGTGAAATTAGCCAGGATACATTGATAGTAGCAGTTGTGTCTACCCAAGCAACTAATTTCTTAATGAATAGGAGTAGGAAGCTACAAATGAGTTCTCCTGTGGGTAGATGACTGTGTTGTGCATCCACACAGATGATACTTTATATCTATGATCACAGAAATTTGTCTAGATTCTTTATCTCAACAATAGCAAAGTTGTTCTGGCTTTGTTACGTGGGGTTGGCAATCTGAAGTCAGAAATGGAAATAGTTGTAATGCATTGTCATAGTCAGGGTCATTATTTCTGTGATCAAAGACCATGACCAAAACAACTTGCAGACAAAATGGTTTTTTGGCTTACACTTCTATATCACTATTCATGAGCAAAAAAAATCAGGACAGTAACTCAGGTCAGGACAGGGACCTGGAGACAGGAGCCATGGAGGGGTGCTGCTTACTGACTTGCTCTCCAGGCTTGTTCAACATGCTTCCTTATAGAGCCCAGGATCACCAGTCCAGAAATGAAATCAATCACACTGGGATGGGCCCTTCTGAATCACCACTAATTAAGAAGATTAATTGCCTTGCCTATTGCCTGATTTTATGGATACATTTTCTCAATTGAGGCTTTTAGAAGACTCTAGCTTCTGTGAAGTCGGCATAAAACTAACCAGCACATGAACAGTATGTGTAATTAAAATATAGAAAAGACTATCCAGCATGACAAACTAAGACAACCATTGGTGTTGTTAATCTAAAAAATTGGCTTCAAGCCAGCCCACACTTGCTCTGCTATCTTTGACTAACACCATATTTTCCTAGCAAAATTTTGAAAGGAATGGTAACCCATAACTGCCCCATTCAAGTTTATGGTCCCAAATTACCTAGTCATGAAATCTGATGTCAGAGTTTGCTGTCTGTGTGCCTGCCTGCTTGCTTAGCCTTCTAACCATGAATCACATAAACACAGTAATTATTGTCTAATGTTTAATATAGAAATATACATTCAGAAATAGGCAATTTATTCACAGAATGATTTTTATTGCACTATGATACTAATTTTTATCCTGAGACCCTTGTGATTAGGATGCATAGTTGTGAAATAAAATGCCCTTCTTCAATGGCAATATCAGAGCACCACCATGAAGTCTGCTTACCTCTAAGTTCTAACAATTACTTTGACAACTTTCTAGACAAATAACCCCTCAAAGAAATAGTATCAACAAATACCAGATTACACACCAACCTTTTAAGATACCTACTTCAACTTAAGGGCCCACCATTTCCACTATTTATCCACTTTGTCTTCCAAGTGATGTGCCGGCATAAATTCTGGATAGTATTGCTTTATTCACATGTAATATACACACTGATATTTTTGCATTTGTTAAATATTAATTTGTTCACAGCTAAGGAAATTCTGTTACTGTGCTGGAAACCTTTTCTGCTTTCACAACATAACAGATATGTAAAACATACTCTGGGTTCTGAAATAAGGAACCCACTGTTTTGTAAACAGAGTGACAATAGGCACTCTGAGGACAAGCTGAATTCACAACCTTCCATGTGGCTCTGCCACTTGTTCTGACATCATCTCTTAAACTCTGAAAATAAACCTGACATCAACACAGTATCCATTGTGCATCCTCTCCAGGAACCAGGGGGCTGGGAACAAATAGCCCGTCACTGCCCTTCTGTCCTATAAGAAGAGCACATCCAGACTGAGAGTTTCAAGCATAGCATCCCTCCTTCTTCCCTCCCCTCCTGCCTGTTTTCCTCTTTCTTTTTCTCTCCTTATGGTTTCCCAAAAAAGACAGCAGATTTTGTTCCTGTGTAGCAAATATGTTTCTCATGTTTTGAAAATATTTATTGAGGGTTTTTGCATCCCAGTTAGTTCATCTTCCAAGAATGCTGACTCACTTTGGCGTCCCTGGAACAAAGCTAGCTGACAGCCCACATACAACCTGTTCCAGACATACTTGAAAATGTTCTATTTCTAAATACTCAGGAAAACTGTGTGTGTATGTGTTTAATGTTTTTTTCTGTAAAGTTCTCTCCAATTGAGTTGCCCTATTCAACACAGGGCATTTTTATAACAGCCATTTTTCCTACAAGGAGAATGTCTGTATATGTTACATCATTTACTCCTTTGTTGCTGGGAATAGCGTTCCATTGTACAGGACTGGCCCAGGAACAACCCCCCATTCTAAATGATTTGAACAACATTTTATTTCTATTTATTAACTCATAAAACCTTAGTAGCTATGGAGAAATTTTTTGCTTTTAATTGTTTACCTGTGACATTATGCCTTAAGATCACAATTCTTACTAAACCCAAGAATGAAATGAAAAATAAAACTAACCATAGCAGAGGTTTGGAGGTTTCTGTACAGACACATATTTTAAACAAACGCAGCATATATTTTCACTACCAGTTATGTGGACCAATCAAACAGATTTCTTCAGTTGCAAACCCGAAACCATTCCATCATGACACTTGCTTGTTCTGTGCTATAAGGGCTGTGTTAACAGAACAGAGTCAATGCTTTGTGAGGCAAATGAAAGCATGGAAGAAAATCTTGAGTCTCTTCTTCATGAAAAGCAAATTGATCTGACAGTGGAGATGCACGTCTTTAATTCTAGCACTTGGGAGGCAGAGGCAGGGGGATCTCTGTGAGTTTGAGGCCAGCAGTGTTTAAGGAGAAAGTTTCAGGGAAGCCAGGACTGTTACACAGAGAAACCCTGTTTTGAAAAACCCAAAATTAAAAAAGAAGGAAGGAAGGAAAAAATGAAGGAAGGAAAGAAGGAAGGAAGGAAAGAAGGAAGGAAGGAGGAAAGAAAGAAGAAAAGCAGGTTGACCGTGTTTAACATATTAATTCTGTAGTGTTAGAAACCTTGTTTTGAATATGAAAATTGTGTTTTCTGAAAGGACTCCTAATCTCTCCCCCTACCCCTGTGCTGGTTTTTGAAATTTTAATGTCACCCACCGTCATTCCAGCCAAATGGAATGTGAAGAAATGTTCTTACTAAGAAATGATGGATTGTTTTTTATATCTTGGGTATGCTTTTATTTAAAACAAGGAGGATACAGAAATAAATAGCACAAAGAATGTTTTATTATTTTTAATTTTTTTCATATAGTATATTTTGATGATATTTCTTTGCCCAGTTCCCCCAGATCCTCTCTCCTCTCTACCCACCGAACTTTTAGTTCTTTTGCTATCTTAATAAAAGAAATAACCTACTCAACCCAAATCAAAATACAAAGCAGTAGAAACAACTCAAATAAACAGCAGTCAAAGTATGGAATCTGTTCTGTGTTGGTCTACTGCTTCTGAGGATGGGGCCTGCCTTGGAGTGTGATTGATAAACCCAGTATCACTCCATTGAAGAAGAAAAAAATGATTTCTCCTATTGGCAGCTACCAACAGAGGTGGAACTAACTCTTCCTCATGCTGAGATTTTCTCTGTCTTGAAGTTTTATGTCTTATGTGTGATGTCAGAGTTTCTGTGAGTTCTCATGAGCATCAGCCTGATTTTGTCTGGAAAACATTACTTCCTTGAAGTTGGCTGCCACCCCTGGCTTTTACAATCTCTCTACCTCCTCTTCTTCAAAGTTCCTTGGGTCTTGAAGTAAAAGGTATAATAAATGTATTTAATATAGTGATAAGAGAGTGCTCTAAAATCTTTCAATCTCCACATATTGTCTAGTTATGGGTCTCTCTTGATTATATCTACTGTAAAATTCTTTGATGAGGGTTGAACAATCCTTTGATCTAAGGGTATAGCAATATGTCATTAGGAATCATTTTTGCTATGTTTATTTAGCAGAATAATAATATTAGAACTTTTTCTAGGGCCCATGGCCTATCTAGTCTCAGTTTCTAGGGCCTATTAACCATGTCATGTATGGCTGCCATCTCATGCTGTATGCCTTAACTCTAATTTTAAAAAAGTTCTTGGTTATTCCTATAACATTTGCTATTGTGGTTGCAGGGTTCCTAACTGTGTGGTATGTATGATTGCTTTTCTCCTCTGGTGCATGTATAGTACCTTTCATCACTACTAATGCCAGAGAGAAGGAGCAAAGACTGTAGTTGTACACCATCTGGATTTTTTCATATTTGATGACATATATGTGTTATCTTCAGCAAAGGGCTCTGTCAGGCTGTGGAGAGTAACCAACAGAAGTGGCAATAACTTGTAACATTTGATAGTTTCTTGAACTTCTTTGGCCAATCAATCAAAACTATGTAACCCATTCCTGTTTTAAAATCTAGGAATTTTATTTTATACTATATGATCTCTAGTTAGGGATATTGTCTCTCCCATTATATTGTAGCTTCATTTAAACATATATGTATATATTTTAGGAAGTTTCTATAGCAATAAATGAATGTTTCGATAAAGGAATCTCCAGCAATGCAATAGTACAGAGTGAGATAATTTGAGGAGAAAGAAGAGTCCTAGTTTTCTTGGGAAGAACTATCTTGGTCTATATTTATCCAATAATATGATCTGGTTTTAGTAGATGTCCTATTGAATATGATCTAACTCCATGCTTAGTTTCTGAACTGAATGGCCAGAAGAACTTTCTTTTTTTTTTAATTTCCTTTGGCTCCTAGAGATGGATTGCATGATGTCAGCGGCTCTCATTGGAGATGGCTCAACACTTTGGACTCTGAGATTTGGCCCAGCATAATGTGTCAACCTGTCCTTGGATCATTATTCAAGCTGTCAGTTCAAATATTTTAGGCTAGAAATGAATGTTCCTCCAGCACCTCTACTTCATTATCAGCACTTTTTATCAGCACCACACTCACATCCGATTAAGAAGTTTTTAAGTTTTGACTGTCTACTTTGGCTTTCCCTCCAAAAATGTAATCATTTTTTAATTTAAAAATAATTACCCAGATTGAAATCAAGGGTACATGAAAACCCAGCATGCTGTATAAGTACTCCAATAATGATTCTCAAAGTTAGTACTTTTGGATCTGTATGTCACTGAAGTTTTCATCCCAAAAACAAGTTATTTTGTAACTAATGGCAGAAGAGAAAGAACAACAAAAAGAAATAGGACAAGCCACCTGACATCTCATCACACAGAGATAAGTAACAAAGACTTGGAAAACCCTGCAGCATCACTAGGTGTGAACAGCCTGGATTGGATTGTTTACTCCCGGAAAGGGTACTGAGTGGGAGGGTGGGAGTGACAGCAATCACATACCTTCCGTTAAGCCTCACAAATGTAAATTTCTGTCAATTCGAAATGCTGAAATCCTATTCTTGAGAAAATGAAGTCAAACAAATGTTTAGAGAGTACTCGGGGTTACATGACAGAACATAATTGAGTAAGAAGTAAAGTTTAATAAATAAGTATCAATTTAATTACCTTTAAACTTCAACATTAATCTGCCCCCTTCTTTCTATATTTTGTACCTTTACGCACAAGCTGTAGCTCTTTTGTATCTTTTCCCTGTACTGCATAGAAACCTCCTTACCTTTTGTAGGTTCTGCTTAAATGCTACTGGTTTCATTTGGTCAAGTTCCATTCCCACAGCCCGTTTCTCATCATGATGTTTCTCTATTGAAAAGCCTGTGTCCATTTCTCATCATGATATTTCTCTATTGAAAAGCCTGTGTCCTTAACCATCTAGATAACACAATACAAAAGATTCAGGCTAAATCACAGAAACCAGAAAAATTATGTAGAGAGATTAATATATATTGAGAGCTTTCTATATGCCTGGTACTTAAATATTTTTCAGTGGATTATTTCACTTATAACTAGATGCAAGCCTATGAAACAGATGCTATTGCTTACATTTAGAAAAACAAAGCATAGATTGTGTTAGAAACTTAGCTTAGGTCACCCAGCTTGTGAAACCCAAACCTAGCATCTGAACCAGAAAACATGGGCATAGATCTTGCATTGAATGCCATTTCGTAACTAGGCATTTTCTCTGGACAAATAATTGTGTTGGATTCCTAATGTTAACCCCACAGAAGGCTGTGAACAAATCCAGGCTCAGCTCATAGGATTTATGGGGCTTGACAGTAAGCAAGAGACTGAGGCAAAAATATGAACAGAATTCATTACTATGTCACTAAAATACCAATCTGGTCCCAGAAGTATCCTTTCTGGTTTACACATAACTATTAGCCGTTAGTACGGCAAGCCACCGGAGCACATTTATACAAAGTGAGTGCCAAGCACAAGTAATGTAGCTATTTTAAAGCTTTTCATTTTGCCAGATGTTTAATGCAGAATTGGTGTTCAGTTCACTGCAAGGGAAATTTTCTAGTATCACAGACTATAGCTAATGGGGTCAACAAGAGGACAGACAGTAGACCACTCAGGTACCCTAAATTGAAGGGAGATTGTCAGTATTTATTCGTTGTCTGAGCCAAATTTTATGACCTAGATTTGATCTAGGGTTGCTTTGGAAACAGATATTTAGTTTGTTCTTTCAAGCATATTTCTTTACTTAGGTTGCACACACCATGAGCATTTAGACCTGTCCTCCGAAGTGTTTGCTGGTGACACTTTTACCATGGAAACAATTATCTGGCCACTGGATGCCACTGTTGCTCAACCAGAAGTCAGAAAACCACGAAATCCTGTGGCAATACAATATTGGCCAATTAAAGAGCATTACTCTTATTATTGGCTGTGATTCTATGCTTTCAAACTATTTCTGTTGATGAATATGTTCTGTCTACAGGAGTGGTAACATAATTCCTAAGAGCAGATAACAATGAGAGAAGATACAAATGCTTAGCAACCAATTTTTGTTAAACTTCACTTTTAAATATACTGTTAGACAAATATGTCCCACTCCTCAGTTCCCTTACCCCCAGCCCACCCCTGCTTAGTACACTGTAGCCCACAGCCTCCATTAGTTACCTGCTAATGCTGAGGAGGAAGACCAACTAAGGTGTCATAGCCTTAGGCTATCAGAAGAGCCTCTTCATCTTAACAAAGGCCCTGAGGTGAAAATACTTTGCATGAACAAGCTCAGGCTCATATATTCAGATACCCTGACATCATTGTAGAGAGAGCCTAAAGCAGTATCCCTACACATCCTACATACAGATACACTTAAAATAATCTTATTGTGCATTTCTTAAAAGCAACAAAAATTGCATAGTTTAACAAAGATCAAATAAGATTTGGGAGAAAGACTCTGAAGTAATACCTATACATGAAGTCAGTTTAGAAACAACCACAATTGCTTTGTCTGACAAGATTTACATAGAAAACACTTCTGGTTAATGTACAGTGAAGACCATGGATGTAGGAATCTGCTTTGGTGTTTTATGTCATTGCAGGGTGTGTGACTTTCAATTTTGAAGGTATTCTAGCTAGCACAATTGGCATTGTGTACACAGAGGCAGATAGAGCGTTGGTCCTTCTTTAAATATTTGAAACTATTATTTTTATCTTACCAGCTTTTTAATTTTATTTATGTGGTTAAAACCAAAAATGCCACTTTCACAATATTTGCAAATGTTCATCTCTCAAGCATATTTGGAAAACAAAATTTTTATTAGAATGACCCCTTTCACATCATAAGTGAGAATGTATAATATATTTGCATACATGCATAAGTGGGGTCAACTATCTAAACATTCTTTTTCTTTATAGTCTAAAAATAAAATGTCCTTATAGTTTGTCTTTGTGTTAGCTCTGTAGTTAGCATTTTGCTGTCATTGAGATTTGCTGGCCTCATAGAGTGTAGTGAAATGTTCTATTAAATACGTTTAATTTGAACGCATGTTAAATGAAAAATCATATTCTTACCTTCTATTTCATTTCTTTTAAAAAAAATAGACCTAATTAATTTGTCTTAGTAGCATAAACATGTCAGAGGGTACTATGTGAAAACTAAGAAATGGGTTAGTATTTGCATTGGAATTTAAAAATATTGTCCTACTAAACTGATAAAAGAGGAAAGTAGAATATTAGTCATTTTAGGTGGTAAAGTAGAAATAGTTAATAGCAAATTTGGGTAAAATTATATGTGTATATAAATATGTTCTTTCATAAGTTAGTAATACACATATAATAATTTCACAGCAAATTAAAAGTTATACTGCATTGTAACTGTGTTAAGGCGTATTTGAAATTATCTTTTGGGTCAAAGAAACATTTATCCCTGGTACATACTGTTTTAAATGCTGTCTTGTGAGATTTATGTTGCAGAAGATCTGCTGACATTACTGCAGACAGAAAACATCTAGACTTGTCATTCTCACCCTATTGCATTGTATGTGCTCTAGTGTGGCCAAGAGTCCTGGAATGGATTGATAAGTAAATGCAGGGTGACAAGTGGTCATTTCATTTGTCTAAAAGTATTCACTTAGCAAAGTCACATTAAGCTGGATGAAATAGACCTCTTGTGCTTTCCTATTCCAATAGACAACAATAAATTATCACAATTGTTTTATTTTCTTCCACTATTTGATTAGACAAAGAACATTTTTCTTTCTCTATCAATGTTAGCCAAAATAACTACATAGAAAGCACATGGAGGAGCAAGCATTTTTGTTTCTAAAATAAATGTTAGTGCTTTATGCTGTAATAATACCTGTTAATGGAATGTTCTCTAAAACATAAATAAAAACACACATTTTTTAATGGCAGTTTATATGGTTTAAGAATATATTCAAGAAAAGAAATCTTTATTCAAAATTTTACACAGAGCACTAACAAATGTTTATAAATTTGTTTTTATTACTTTTTGCATGTGTATGTGTGGCATGAACGCATGCATGTTTGCATGTTCTGATGTGTGTAGATGTACATGTCTGTGTGGGTGCATTGCATGTGTGCATGTGTGTAGAGAGGTCAGAGGTTAGCTATGGGAATCTTCCTTGTTTACCTTTTTCATTATACAATGAGCTGGCAAACTATCAACTCCTTCTTTGGGCCAAGTCTAGGTAGGCATGCTTTGACAGGTACCAAACACTTATCGGCACAGAAGATCTAAACCATAGCTTCCACAGTAAGCCACTTCTTTAGCACTAATTGGTTTTATTGTCAATGTAAGTTAACTTGGTGATAAAAGGTAAGAAATGATCAGTATATTACATGATGTTAAACACTACTAAAGGATACAACAAGCACTTAACTAAACAAGTATTGAGCACAGACATTGAAATATAACTATGTTCTTAACATAAACACATTAATAAACTGTTTTAAAGTAGACTGTCTAGACAGTTAAGAACTGTCTTAAAATTTGTTTAACTAATGCTGCTATGAACATAGTTGAGCTAATACCTTTGGAGTGTGAATGTGCCTCTTTAGGGTATATACCCAGAAGTGGTATTGCTGGGTCCTTGGGGAGATTGATTCTCAATTTTCTGAGAAACCTCCATATTGTATTCCAAAGTGGCTGAACAAGCTTACACTCCCACCAACAATGGTGGAGTGTTCCCTTTGCACCGCATCCTCTCCAGCATAGGCTGTCATCTGTGCCTTTTATCTTAGCCACTCTAACAGGTGTTAGGTGGTATCTACACGGAACACCTGACTCACTCTTGAGGGAGGGGGGAAAGAACTGGATTTGGCCAGAAGTGGAGACTGATCTAAGCATTATTGGGTCAGTGGGACCATAGGACTGTCTGCTCCCTGCCCAGGGAGGGGATGGGCAGTTGCAGAGAAGAAAAATGACCAGATGTGTTGGGAGGGGGAAGAGACCTTGAATAAGGATATATAGGG